>PVKC010018121.1:0-19828 GCA_004027635.1 Crocidura indochinensis
ACCTCTGTGTGTGAGTCATTTCTTGCAGACGGTTTTTGCTAAGGCTTCTCCCACAGCTCATGGCTGGATATATCAGCCGCGCGATTAGCAACTTTGTAACACAACACGGATTTAGATACTTTGTTTCCCAACACACATATAAATATAATAGATTAATAATGTGAAAAATATTATAAACTATGGTCAGGAGGACCAGTTCTAGGTAGGAAGTATAACACAAACAATAGGGCTTGAATTTAGGGCAGAGAAGGAACACTATAATGACAATGATAGTTTGAAATGATCACTGTGGTCAAGAACTGGGTTTTGAAAGTAAAAGGAGATAAAGTGGTATGCATAATACCTTTTTTTTTTTTGGTTTTTGGGCCACACCCGGCTACATAATATCCTTTTAGTAACAATATTAGAAACCAGTTTCAGATAAATGAAGGAGAAAATTTATCAGAGGATGATAAGAAGATAAAAAATGAGAAGAAGATGACAAAAAAAGATGACAACAATGAATAGAAGAACAAGAAGAAGAAAAAGGTGAAGAATAACTAGAACAAAAAGAAAAGAACAAGAATGAGAAGATGAGGAAGAGGAAGAAGAAGAACAACAACAACAGGAACAACAATGACAACAACAACAACATTTCTGCCACAGGGTAGAATGTAGAAAGGTAGAAAGTTCAGGGAAGGGTGAAAGGAAAACTGAGGACATTGGTGGTGGCAAGAATTGTGCACTGACAAAGAATGTAGTACACCAAATGACAGAAATTCTATCATTAACAACGTTGTTACTTTGTACCTCAGGATGATCTAATCAAATACCATTTTCATATAAAATATATAAAAGTTTTATCTTATGTTACAAAGTGTGCTTGCTATTCAGGGTAAAAAATGTATGTTTTCTTTTAGTTTATTTCAGTTCTTCGTGTATCAGCTGTTTAATAAGACATTGATTGCTTATGCTCTAGCCTAAGTTTTCAATGCTTCCTACTGCTTGTAAATCAACGTTTTATTTCAGAATTTCTATTTCATTTCCATGTCTTTATAGGTTTTGCTCATATCCTGTACTGGCAGACACTTTTAAAATTTAAATAATCATTTTAAAGGACTAGCTAGCTGGGGAGGGCACTTGTTTTGCACACACCTGATGTGTGTTCAATCCTTTGCATACTATATTGTCCCCTAACCTGCCAGTAGTAATTTCTGAGCATAGTGCTAGGAATGAGTCCTGAGCATTAACAGGTGTACACCCCCCCCCAAAAAAAAAACCCAAGAACATCAAACAGAAAACTTTTAATTTGAATATATCTTATAACTGAGGATTGCATGGTGGTAGTGGTGGAAAGTATGGTAGATGATGTGTGAAAATAGAACACATTAACAGGAGCCCGGGAGATAGCATGGAGGTAAGGTGTTTGCCTTTCATGCAAAAGGTCATCGGTTCAAATCCCGGTGCCCCATATGGTCCCCCATGCCTGCCAGGAGCAATTTCTGAGCATGGAGCCAGGAGTAACCCCTGAGCACTGCCGGGTGTGACCCAAAAACCAAAAAAAAAAAAAAAGAAAAGAACACATTAACATATAAGAACTGCCCATTTTCCATTTTTATTATATTAGAAGGTAATTTTAATTTATCTAATTTCATAAGACTTAGGGGTTCATGTTATATAAGTTCTAAATTCATCCTATTGAACTGTATTTCCCAATAAAGTAAATATTATCCTCAACAAAATCTATTAGGCCTCTTTCTCCTTTTCATCTACTTTCACTTTTGGTAATCTTCATTCTATGTAGTATGCAATCAAGGGATCATTCTCATTCAGTTTTGTTTTTTATTTTCACTTCGATTTTATGTTGCCATACACTCAAAAGACATGTACACACCAATACTTCTTGCAATAGAAAAGACTTGGAAACATCCCAATTACCCAATAACACATGAGTGGTTAAAGAAACAAAGTAGATATCTGCACAATGAAATGTTCCTCGGTCATTATGGAAAGAGAACACATTACTTAAAGACCATTTTTCTTCCTCCAGATCCAATTCCTAAAGCAGCCTCTCTTTTCCTTTTCTCCATAAAATATCTCAAGTGATGTAAGATCTCTAAAATATAGACATATATCTGAGTTTTTAATACTTAGAAAATTCAGAAATGCTTTCAGTGTTTAATCTTCACACACTTCCAATACACTATAGTAGTCAGTGAATCAAATGCTGATTTCCTCTAAAATTTGAGGGTAAAATTAATCAAGTCCTCCCTTTACCTTCGCTGGTGGAAGCTGGATAAAATTTTTGAGTCTTGGCTGATTTTTTAATATCATTTCATTTTACAAAATATGATAACATAATTTGCTACATAAATTTCCATTGGTTTTCTTTTTTATAACTCTTTAAAACATAAATCTTTCATCTGCTTACCATACATATTCAGGTTTTAATTTCATTTTTTAAATGATTTAAACTTTTATAAGATAGCAAATAGAGTTTTATATATATATACAGTATTGCTCTCCATACTATGATTTTAAATCTATCTCATATTATTCACTTTGAAATGGTGTCAGTAGAAAGAAAGGATAACAAAATCTTCAATTCCAAATTGAATATTTAATTAGAACTGTCTACTAAATGTTATTTATGAAATATTTAGTGGGTTGGCAAAAATGGGTAACATAAAACATTTACTGCAAATAGAATGATATTTTTTAAAGTTAGACATCCTGAAGATAGCAGTAATGTTCTGGCAATCTTAATAGTGCAATTTAATCATGTATTACAGGTAACAAACCATGGAAAATCATATAATAAATCATTAATGGGATTTTATCTGTTTCAATGATTTTAATTTCTAAAACTCATTATACATTTGTCCCATGATTTCTCTTTAAAGCATTAGGAAATAAAAGTGTCTGCCAGTACAGGATATGAAATGTTGGATGGCACTGTTAAATCTAATTTCAATTTTGAATACTTCCTTATGCATGTTTATATGATTTGTGAACTACAGCTGTATTGGAAATTAAAGTGGAACCATTCTTACAAAAATATTTTAAGATTTTATGCATATAAATTTTAGTATATATGTATATAGTAATATATGATATATATCTATAAGTTAAACTAAATATCAAAGTATACTAAATTAGAAGTTGATGACTGTGTCAACATGGAATGAAAAATAAAATTATTCATGAGCATTAGTGTAATATGTATGGTAAAGTATATGGTCAACAAAAATGACATTTATTGAAAATTAGTGTTATGAAAAACAGTAACTATTCAAGATTATTCTAGTTCAAAGTTTGTGAATCTTTTTTAACTAAAAAGTTCAAACCAAGTTTATAGTAATATAAAGTCAAGACTTATTTTGCATGTATGATTTGCTTTGTATCATCTTATTCTGAAGTGCTATTTAAAATTTTTATTTTGAAAAATAAAGGCAAGAAAAAATAAAAATAAAAAATAAAATATAATAAGGCAAGAAAAAAAAAGCAAATTGAACGAAAAATCCTAAAAATTCCAGGTAAATTATTTTTAGAATACTTTCATGGTTATTGTTAATAAGAGAACATTCAGAAATTAAGAATTAAGAATTGCCACAAGGTTAAAGGTTGATGTCCTTAATGGCATCAACCCAGGTTCTTTCTCTGTTTCCTCCAGATATGATTCTTGAGCACAGAATAAGGAATAAACTCTGAAGAGCAACTGGCTCTGCCCAAAAAATCTACTATTGCCAGCAACAAAAACATCACACAAATGATTTGCCACTTTGAGTATGTTTGTTTCTTCATTTCTAATATTTTTCTCTCTAATAATTGGGAATAAAATATTAATAGGTCTGTAAGAAAAAAGCAAAAATTTCTCATAATTCATTTTCATTTTTCTCTATTTGGATACGTACACAAATAAGCATCCATTATTTTGTGAGGAGGAGCTAGTATTTAATAATATATGTAATTTAAGTTCACATTTTTATTAGAATGCTAAAGTAGAGACAAATAAGAACTACATACCTTAAAAAACCTGAGGTATCAAGCAGAGAAGAGAATCATATTTTACATTACAAAGAAGAGATGACTATCTAAAAGGGATTTACTTCTTCTAAAAATAAAACTGCTGGGTGGGGGAAGAGAAAACATAATTTCTTAGATATTAGTTCATATTTACTAATATACCCACACTGACATGTCTCAAACTTTATTAAAAGCAGAAGTAGGCATTATGAGTATTAATATATCTTATCATAGATAGGTTTCCTCAAAAGTGTCAAGAAACTGTAAAAGCAAGAATTATTATGATACAAGATATATTTTGAAGTGCAAGGTTCTTGTCTTGCACAGGTCCCTATTTTATTAAAATCCCTTTATTCCCACCAGGAATAATCCTAGCACACAATCAAGAGTAAAATCTGAGAACTTGCTGCTGTGACCCATTAATGACATTATCTGCAAATAAGCTATCATGTTTAGGACCCTATCTAAAGATAATTATCAGGCAGTAATTATGTTTAATAAGAGAGAGAAAGAAGATACAACCAGAAAAACTCAAAGTTCCATTTGTGTAATTGTTTTTTGGATTTTTTTTTTTGCTCCTTTTGTGTCATTTTTTTTTCTACTTACATCTATAATTAGAATGAAGATAGCGAAATGGAGCACCAATAGATGTGGATAATATTTTTTTTCTTTCACTTGAGAGGATCCTCAGTCTTTAGCAAAAAGCATTAGCAAAATCTAAAAAATTTGAAGATGGGAATTCGTTTTTGGCTGTATACATCAAGCCAATCTCTTGAGTAGCTGTTGAATGCATAGAGAAACTAATAATATTTTGTCACGTAATTCATCCAAAAATGTGTGTTTAAATTTCAATCAATAATCATCTCATTAATAGAAAATATATATTAGAAAATAAAAAGACACAGAAAGGTTCTAGGAGAAGATTCTAAGACAAACTGCACTTTTTGTGTGCAACTGGAGAAGGTGATGTCCAGCTGCAATCATGTGGTCATGATCATGTGATCATGTGACATGGTCAACTAGGTTGCTCAAGAGAATTTGAGTATGATATGATGTTTGAGCCATGTGAATGTTGGCTGTAGGGAGCCCCTTAAAGAACAGACAGAAAATACAGGATTAAAATGCAGGTAAAGAATTTTGCTAAAAGCAGGGAGATTTGAGAATTGATTGTTAACCATTTAAGACTTAAAGGCATCAAACAGAGAGCCATAAAGCAGGTAGCCTCGAGAAGTCAATGTAAAACCATTTATGATCCCTTTATCTGTATATTCCACCTGCTGGCGATAGGTTCCATTATCAGTACATCCCCGACCTGATGGAGACAGAGCTCATTATCTGCACATTCCATCTCAACTGCCAATGGATCCTGTTATTCATCTTGTTCAATATATCTACCTATTATTAACATATTTACAAGCAGAGCCGTGCCCACAAAATAGTATTTAAGTCGGGCCTTAAAGTTTCAATAAATGGAATTGGGTTAGTCTTGGCTGAAATCCTTTTCCCACTTTTGTCTGTCTCCGTGTCTGTCTTTGTCTGTCTGTTGTCTTGTTTGTCTTTGTGTCTTTGTGTTTGTGTCTCCCTCCAAGAAATAATAACCATATTTTAACTGGTGCCCCTGCAGAAGGGCACCCACAGTTGGCAAATTCCTTATTCATATATTGAAGTGCTCTAAGGTCTCCTTACCTAAATCTAGAGCTGCTCAAGGGACCATGTCTTGGATCAAATTTTGGCCTTAATCTAACCCTCAAACTATTACCATTGGACCTAGTCTGAATTTGTTACAATCTAATAACACAATTGATCTTAATGATTTCAAGGTGACAATTTTTAGAAGCCAACTTGGGCTGAGAGATAGCATGGAGGTAAGGCATTTGCCTTGCATGCAGAAGGACGGTGGCTCAAATCCTGGCATCCCTTATGATCTCCTGCCAAGAGAGATTTCTGAGTGTAGAACCAGGAGTAATCCCTGAAAGCTGCCCAGGGTGACCAAAAAACCATACCCCCCCAAAAAAAAAGCCAACTTGGGCATTTGATACTTTTGTGACAATTCTCATAGGTTAATTGAAAAGACACTTAATTTATCTCCTAAAATCTAGACTGTCGTAAGAGCAGTAACTAATTATTTATAGTTAAATTTAATATATTTCATGAAAATTAGGGTGATAGACCACTTGGTTTCAAAGTATAGGCTAAAATTAGATAAAAAGGTAAAAATCATGAAACGAGACTTTGAAATATTGTGAAAATATGTATAGAGTACTTTTATTTGTGTTAGTCAAATGCATAATCTTCAAATTCTCAAAGATGAGGAGCAAGTTCTAACGCACTGAAATAAACTATGAGCAATAAAAAGAAAATTAAAATACACTGATTGATATTATCTAGATGACTACTTGTCAACATCCATGAATCCTCAGGATGAAGATTATAAACAAGAGATGGTACAAGTTTGAGGAATGGAATAACATTTGTTTTCCTGGTTGATAATTTAATGTATATTTTAATAAATATTTCACTTGGATTTGTGTATTTACAATAGTTCTCTTCGATGTATTTTCTCTTTTAGTAAATATATTTATTTAAGCGTCATGATTACACAAATGTTTGTAGTTGGGTTTTAGTTATAAAATAGAACACCCCCCTTCACCAGAGCAATATTTCCTACCACCAATGCCTCTAACTCTCTCCTCCCTGGCCCTTGCCTGCATTCTCTCACTCACTACCATTGTCATGATAGTTGTCTTTGTAGTCATTTCTCTAACTGGACTCACCTCTCTTTGTGGTAAGCATCAAATAATGGGCCGGTCCTTCCAGCCCTCATCTCTATTGTCTCTGTGTATAATTACATTAATGATGCACCCCAAAAGGCAATATTAGAATTAGATTCTATAAGCTTCATTTGCATGGCTAGAAATTAAATAGTCTATTTTTTAAAAAGTTGACAATTTTTATTTATTACTATTTATCTCATAACAGACTGACATTAAGAAAATTCATGCTTGGCCTGAAGATATAGAACTGGGTTTATGACTCACCTGGTTTGAGTTTAATCCCATTTTAATCCCCAGCAAAGAAAGGGTGTCTAAAATAGCATATATTCACTCTGAAAATCATCAGAACTGGGGCCCGGGAGATAGCATGGAGGTAAGGCGTTTGCCTTTCATGCAAAAGGTCATCGGTTCGAATCCCGGAGCCCCATATGGTCCCCCGTGCCTGCCAGGAGCAATTTCTGAGCATGGAGCCAGGAGTAACCCCTGAGCGCTGCCGGGTGTGACCCCCAAAACAAAACAAAACAAAACAAAACAAAAAATCATCAGAACTAAAACCTGAATATAGAGCCAGATGTAAGCCCTGAGTACAGAGAGCATGGCCCAACCATAAAACAGTCACGCCAAAATGAAAAAGATATATGTTCACAATGATCCAACATCAAAATATTTTTTCTAGTTTTACATATATATAATACAATATCTTCCCTGTATCTAATATATAAACTGAAAATAGACACTAGGGAAATAGTGTGTGTTTGCATGTATGTGTTTATATTCATACATATATATAAGAGCTTTATTGTTTTCATCATTTTCATTTCCATAAATTTTTTTTTTGGTTTTTGGGCCACACCCTAAAGCTCTCCTAGGTTACTCCTGGCTCTGTGCTCAGAAATTGCTCTTGGCAATCTCAGGGGATCATATGGAATGCCGAGAATCAAACCTGGGTCAGTCCCTTGTCATCTGCATAAAAGGCAAGCACCCTAACTACTGCTGTGCTATCACTCTGGCCCTCATTTTCATAATTTTATATAGCTTCTTTATTTTATATCTTGTTTATTTATTGCAAATCACTTTAACTGCTAGAAGATATAACATTTACATTTAACTGTGCAACTTTGACTTTAATGGGAGGTTTTTTGCTTTAGGCTCAACTCTTGTTTATCAATTGAAATCTTAATTTTCATATGTGATAACACTGAATTTATCCACATTTAAATGTGATGTTTCTAAAATAGATTTGGAAAAATGTAGAAAATTCTTATGAAGCTCTGATTTTTTACTCCTAACTAAAATAATGAATGGCAAATTAAGCTTATTTAAACATGGTATTAGCTTGATGGGAAGGTTTGTGTATTTCTATTTCATTTTGAAAAGCTCAAAATTCCAAGCAAATTTCTGGATGTTCATTAGTTTCATTTCACCATAGAAAGACCTAAGGCAAATTTGACTTTATTCTAGTATTTTTGTGACTGTTAGATCTATTCTTAGAATCTCTGCCATTTCTTGACTCTACTCAAATCAGAAAATAGCTCTAGGATAAACACAATGTAGCATTTAATGTCAGGCTCAGTTTTGCCAAGTTATTTATTGTTAAAGTTTTGTTGACTTTTAAATGTTTTCAAATCAATGCTTAATATATATTCTACTTGTTTTACTTGGCAGTTTTGGGGTGATTTGGACCTCTAAAGCTAATTTAATAGAGCCAGAGAATATTATAAAAATATCTAGCACTTCCTTTTTAATTAATCAAAAATTTTTAAATTCATCACATTAGTTGGCCTGTGATCAATTTAGATAAGCTAGAATTTTTGTTTGTTCATTCATTTGATTGGATATTTCCCTGGCAGTGCTCAGACTAGAAACTACTTTAGGCCATATGCTAGTGGGTTGCTCACTGTGGTGCTTAGTGGCCATGCATAGTCCAGGAATAAACCTAGGTCTCCCACATGCAAAGCATGTGCTCAGCTCTTTGAACTGCTCCTCCTGCCCATAAGTGAACATTTTAAAAATACCAGTATTTAAATATCTTCTGAAATTGGACTTCAGAAAATAAATTTGGTTATTTCCAAAGTTATTGCTACTCTTCTTATAGAAAGACTGGCAATATTAATACATGATTTCTAGATTACTACACAATCCACAAATATCAGATTTTTTTTTACAAGTCCCTTCTTGTCCATTTGTAGATCTTATGCTAACAGTGAAATAATGACCTACTCATCAGAAATGGAGTTTTGAGAGCAGTTGTCCTAAAAAGGATAAGATGGGCTTTTATTCATATGCACAGAGTAGTATTTTAAATAAAATATATACCATTTTTGTATATGGAATTAAGATTAAATGAAAACCAATGGGTCTCTGGGAAAATTTCATTGATTAAATTAAGAATAAATTTATATAGATTAGGGATTTATTTAGAACTTATGTTAAAAAATATAATAAACCTACATTAAGGCAAAATATAAAGGTAAGATGACAAGAAAATAAAAACATAATTTAGTAATCTTCCCTGCCCTTGATGCCTCAGATTTGTTTTCAAAAAATATAAACCTCAGTAGCCATGTTAAAATTTATTATATATATGATCTCCCGTGCCTGCTAGGAGCAATTTCTGAGCATGGAGCCAGGAGTAACTCCTGAGCACTGCTGGGTGTTACCCAAAAACCAAAAAAAAAAAAAAAAAAAAAAAAAAAAAAAAAACAAAAACAACACAACAACAACAACAACAAAAAATTATCCCTAAGAGTGCTATTAAACAAATATTTTCATTGTAAAATATCTCAGTATATAATTTAAATTTTGGTATAGCTTCTAAAGTACCTAGAGGAGCTTTAAAAAGTTCTACAATGTTTCATGCATATTTCTTGCATGTGCATACATACATTCATTTTCTGCTGGTATAATTTCATTTCACAGAAAATACACTTTGCATTCAACTGAAATTAAAGTATCTTAGTTATTACTTGTAGAATTTAGGAATGTTATAATCTATTTTTATTATTTATAATAGGTTTAATTTTTATTTTTTATTCAATAAAATAATCACATAGTAACATAGCTGTTTATAATTTTTTTCTAGGTAAGTGAAGGCAAACTTCTCTAAAAATAATGGAATTAAGGGCCACTAAAGGAATAATGGAATTAAGGGTGGCGCTAAAGGTAAGGTGTCTGCCTTGCAATGCTAGCAAAGGAACCCCCCCGGCGTCCCATATGGTTTTCCCAAGCCAGGGGCAATTTCTGAGCACTTAGCCAGGAGTAACCCCTGAGCATCAAACGTGTGTGGTCTGAAAAATCAAAATAATAATAAAAATAATAATAATAATAATAATAATAACGGAATAAAAAATAAAATGGAAAAGATTAAAAAATAAATAAGAAAGAAAAAGTACAAATTAAATTTCATTTGTGAGAGGCTAAAGAGGTGGTGCTAGAGGTCAGGTGTCTGCTTGCAAGTGATAGCCTAGGACAGAAGGCAGTTCCATCCCCCTGAGTCCCATATTGTCCCTCTAAGTCAGGAGCTATTTCTGAGCCTATATCCACGAGTAACCCCTGAGCATCAATGGGTGTGGCCCAAACACAAAAACAAAATGTTCATTTGTAAAAACTATTGTACCACTAATGAAGCCATTAATAAATGGCATAAAATTTAGTAATCTCTTACTGTTATGTGTTCAGTCTGTTAAACTTGTGTATTTCTTTAGTTATCGCATCATCAAACAAATGAAGTTGTTCAGAAATTCAAAACTATGATACTACAAATTTAGGGACATATGCTTAGCCGCAGGTCCTCTTGGAGAAAACCCTGGTTTAAACCTGGTGACTGGGGGCCAGAGAGATAGCACAGCAGTAGGACATTGCCTTGCATTTGGTGGACCCCGGAGTGACCTGGTTTGATTCCTGGCATCCTTTATGGTGCCCCAGATTGCCAGAGGCAATTTCTGAATACAGAACCAGGAGTAACCCCCAAGCACCGCTGGGTGTGGCCCAATGACCAATCAATTAATAAGTAGTTAAAAAATAAATATAGTGACTAATTCTAAGTATTTATTCTAAGTATGTAATGAGAAATTGATAATATCGTATAGGTCTATAAAATGGACATATTCCTTACTTCTAAGTTCTTCTAAATTCCTCTTCTCATTTTATTAAAAGACACAATCACATTTTTTATTGGCTCACACTAGTGTGGTAATCACAACACATTCAAGCTCATAGCACTAGAGTTCCATTTGGAGGAAGCAGGCAATAATTTGAACATATAAAAACCTGAACACTTGTACATAATAATAATTGATAAAGCAACAAAACAGTTCAATTGGATAAAGAAAATAAAAATACTGACCTAAGTAAGTATGGCAAGGGATACTTTGAATGTGACAGATATTGAAGGAAATTACAAAATTATGTCAAGAATAAATTACGTGAGAGGGGAAAATGACGTTTGAATGGTTTAAATAAATATGCCTTCAAATTGAAATAAACCTTGCATATTCTGAGAGTGAAAAAAGACACAGTGATTTATTTACACATGTTGATCATAGAGGGTAAAGACATTTTAATCCTATTGAATGGTTATCCCTTAGTTATTTAGTAGTAGTGTTAACTCTCCCCTATGCCCTAAAATTTCTATTGAAATGTTAAATCGCCTGAAATGCTCAGACCCACCCACACCTGGGAAGTGGCTGTTGTTTGGAAGAGACAATAATAGGGCTTGCTGGTGGGGGGGGGGGGGATGGGAGAGATAGAGGAGCAACAGTAAACAGTAAGTTTGCATGGAGGGCAGCTGAAAGAGGCTGCATGAAAAGCTTAGCATAGGAGCCATGTGACAAAATGAACATGGCAAATAGGGCCTTAGAATAAACCGAGCTGACTCCAATGAAACTCTAACCTACTGCTTGTGATTATTTCTATGCTATTATCCTGTGCATTCAGACCTGCCAGCTAAAGGGCTACAGATTCCAAGAAAGGCCTCATCCCAATCTAAGATTTTATATTTTATACTAAGACAACAGTAGTAGTATCATAATAAAATTTATAACTGCTTACCCTCATTTTTATTGTAGAGTGTAACTTAGTAGGAGAAATTAAGAATTAACAATAGGTCTTGAAAACTATTGTATTGTTTAAGAAAAATAAATTGATATTGATATATTGATCTTCAAAATAATAACTTAGAAAAAATGTACCCTTATCGCAGATAGGCTGTGACAATGCAAACAGATAATAGTTAATTGACATGAATAAAGAAAGATTTACTATAATCATTTATATGATACTGATAGGAATAAAGAATCTTTGATTTTCATAAATGTGTATAGTTTAAAACTTCCAAGACTCCTTGCTTCCTGACCTTCAAGATCAGGAAATGTAAGAAAGAGATAGGAAACTGGAGGGCAGTGTACACCCAACTTGCTCATCCTGTTATCTATGCTCAGTAAGATAGCCACCCCCTCACCTCCACCCTTTAAAATAAAATGTAATCTTAAATATTTTTCGGTAGGACAAAAATGTAACTTTTAGTGATGATTTGTTAAGCTTTGTCTGTTAGGTTTTAATGATTGTCTGCTGAATATCTCTTTCCTCTAACGGAGTTGTATTGTTCTCTTAGTAATGTGTAACACTGGTAGCTGTCTGTTAGGTTTTAATGATTATCTGCTGATTATCTCTTTCCTCTAATGGAGTTATATTGTTCCCTTAGTAATATGTAACACTGGTAGCTGTCTGTTAAGTTTTAATAATTGTCTCTTTCTTCCAAGTTATATTGTTTTCTTAGTAATAGGTAATGCTGGTAGTAGTCTGTTAAAATTTACTGATTGTTTCTCTGGTTACTGAATGGATGATGATGCTGTTCCTTTGAAAAGCACCCTATAAAAACTATGCTCAAGCAATGGGTCGGGGTCACAGCTTTGGCTCTGACCCTGATGCGCCAGAAAATAAAACCACCTTTGCGACTTGCATGGCTCCGCTCCTCCTTGAAATGCTCCAGGCACCGCTCGGGAGAAGGGGGGACTGATTCCGGACCCTAACAATATGCACTTGGACAGTGTGCAGACTGGAGTACTATTGTGTTTATGGTGGAAAGGGTTCTAATATTTTCAAAATTTTATTATATTGTGATTTACAAAGTCCCACTCCAGTGTCAAACTCCCTCCACCAATGTCTCCAGTGTGAATATCTTGAAGAAATTAAATAAAAACTAACCTCACTTGTACAGTAGTATAGTTAAGTCCTAAATTTCAGGGGAACAAACTGCTAAAGAATAAATAGATGATAAGAGAAAATCTAGAAATAACAGAATCTCAATTAAAAAAAGGAAATAATAGAAAAATCAAAAAAGAAAATCAGGGAGATATGACAAGAATATATTTTTACAAATGTTTTATTTTACTAATTATACAGAGATGTATTATAAAGAAAATATTTGCAATTGCCCTTAATGAGAATCAATTAATATGTTTCTTAAAAGAAAAGTTGAAATAGAATTATGATCATCATAGAAATAGATTATGCCCTAAAAAGAAAATCTGATATGTACTAAGATAATTTGAAATTAGTAATTCTCTATGAATAGGTTTCTAACTTTTAAGGGAATTTAAATCACTGATGTATTTTTTTATTTCACATTAGAAAAGGGATAGTGAGAAACTTCTAATTAACTTAAAAGTGCAGAAAACTGTTGTTAATGGAGAAAAAGAAACACAAGACTAAAATAAGAATAGTAACAAAAATGCCTGCAGTTCTCACGTATGGTCAAAGTAATTAACAACCAAAGCCACAGCAATTGCATACTAGAATATCTGTGGAATATGATTATTTTTCCCCTCCAGCATTCACAGACTTTATGTTTCAGAGAGTTACCACGAAACCTAGGTTGATGTGGTTTATATTATTTTCTTACTACTATCATCTTAGATTAATTTATGATCCTAAAATCACAGTAAAAGAGAAGAAAAAGAAAAAAATAATTTTCATTTCAAACTAGTTGCTTAAGAAAAATATAATGCAAATTACTTTTTCACAGTTATACATTTTATTTTTATAATGCTGTTTATTTTTACAATACTGTGAAGAGAACTAATATTGACTCTATAATATCTATTTCTGTTTTCATCACCTTCCTAATGTAATTAGTAAGTGAAATGAATGAACAATGGTGCTGGGAGTAAATTAGAGGAAAGCAATTTTATCTCATAAGACCATTAGAAATAGATCCAAGTAACAAGTTGATGTGGAATATTAGTAGCCATATAAACCACAGTGAGCAAAAATGATTATTTATATTAATATTCACTAGGAGAAATAATATAGCTTTTAAGTACAAGGAAAATAACAATTATAAGTTATTTGGAAATAGGAGAATTAATTGATTCATTTTTTTCAGCCAAATCTGAGACTTTAATATCAATAATCATAATAGGTATTTATGAATACAGAGGTTTGCATGAGGTACATGTTTTCAAAAAAACTGAACTTTTTCAGTCATTACAGATGATTAATTATAATAATTTGCATTAATTTTGCAAAGGGTATGTTCTAATTTGTTAATATAGAATAATTTATAACTACTTATTAATAGTCTATAAACTAATAATTGTCTTCTTTTTCAATTACTTTTCAGGAATTAATTACCTGCAAACAAAAGATATGTATAATTAAGTAAAATTACAGAAAAAATTGTGACAAGATTGATTATTATATCTTTACAAATCTTATTTTCTTTAATAAAATATTCAGCAAGAGAGAAAATAATAAAAATAAACTTCTTTTCTTTTGTGCCTGGTGATGCTCAGGTGTTACTCCTATGTGTTCAGAAATCATTCCTGGCTTGGGGGACCATAAGGGACACAGGGAATCAGACCCAGATTTGCCCTGGGTCAGTCAGTTGCATGCAAGGCGCACGACCTACCAATGCGTTATTGCTCTGGCCCCAATAAAATAAACTTTTATGAAGTCATTCACAATACTAAATTTTAGTTCTCACAAATTATTTATATAAAATGAAGCATATGAACCAAAAATTATTTAAGAATATTTCAGACTAACCATGCCCAATTACAGCACTCAAGTTGAAAACTCAGACAAAAATATGGAAATGCAGGCGAGGCCAGTGTAAGTGAGAAAATGCTCATAGAAAACACATATCTATCAAAACTGGAAGCAAAAATGCATCAAACTATAAAACAAATATAAAACCTACAGTATATATTTTCCTTTTCAGTGACTTATAGGAGAAATAGAGTAGAAATTAAGCAGTTTCCCAGATAAGTTTTAGTAAGAAGAATTATGTTAAGTTTTTTGAAAATCATTTATGGTATTGTGTCATTGGACTTCACTCAAATCAATATAAATATCTTATTAGATAGTAAATCATTTTACCTACAAGACAGAGTGCCTAAGAGATGATTTTCAGTATTATATAAGCAAATTTTCTGTGATTTGCGCTCTCTGTTTATTGGAGAGGATGGATGGTCTTACAAATATAGGGAAATAAATATTGCATACACCAATATAAAAGACTTTCAGTAGAGAAGCAAAATGCAAATGGGTAAATCTCCACAACAAAATTTTACCTTTAAATTTAAAAATAAAAAAAGAATGGGGACCACAACTAGTTGTTTTTATATGTTAGAAATGTATTGACTAAGGAGGCGAAGCAGAGATGCTAAGACAACAGAAATAACTGATGTAATTTGGAGAATGAAAATTTGTCTCTGAAAGAATGTGCCTGTTTTAGTCTATTAGCTGGGATTGGACCAAAGTGGACCTTGAAGAGCCCTTTTACACTCATAAGGATAACCGTGTCCCTTAACACACAGAACATTGCACAATAGATCTCTGACCTTTAGCCTTCTGCATCTGCATGACCTAGTAAAACCACACCATCAAGATGCTTACCAGTCATTTTTGGTTTATGTCATGAATGTTCTTTGTAAGTATATCATTTACTCTTTTGAATATTTATGAGTTTTTTGAAGAATGCCCTAAATATGATTATGCTGTTATTACTAAGCATGAAGTGAGACCAGGCATTTTCTCTTCGAAGTGGTTATAGGGCTCATATTGATATACATCCTTACCAATTTAAGTTGCTGAATTATCAGTGAAACTCCTCTATTAAATTCTATGTTTTTGTGCTTTACTTAGATAAAAGGGGAGGAGTTAGGGAAGAATGGAGAGAAAGAGAAAAATAAATAGAACAGATTTGATTAAGAAACAAACATTTTAAAATATTATAAAAAATAGCCAAATTAAGCAAAACTCTATTAAATATATGCATGTGCACATTTATATCAAGGGAAGATATTGTGATACATAAAAGAGGAAAAATAGGAGCCCGGGAGATAGCATGGAGGTAAGGCATTTGCCTTTCATGCAAAAGGTCATCAGTTCGAGTCCTGGTGCCCCATATGGTCCCCCGTGCCTGCCAGGAGCAATTTCTGAGCATGGAGTCAGGAGTAACTCCTGAGTACTGCTGCTGTGACCCAAAAAACAAAACAAAAAAAAAAAAAAAAGAGGAAAAATATAAGAAAAATAAAGATCTCATATCTATAAATGCAACATATAAAAATTCCAAAAATAAAAGTAGTAATAAAATTAATAATAGTTTCCTGGTAAATTCTAATAGTATTATCAGAATTTGTTATTGGTATTTGTTTGATATTTTTTGTATAAAAATATTTGATTAAATAAAATACTCCAATATATTGATTTTATATTTTGCTATAGCAAAGTGCCTAAGTATTTGTGATATATAAACATTTTATAATGTTTTAATATGTAATATATATTACATATATGGACTTTTAAAAATGAACAGCAGTAGATACTTTTAATAACTCATTTAATTTCATAACAGTCCATTGAGATAGGAACTACAAATTTACAAAGAGGAAGTCTAGGTTCAAAGAGGTGAAAGAGTTCAACTGAATGCTAATAATTGCTGGGGATTAACTGGTCAAATTAATGTAAGTCAGCTTGAATCTAGAATGAGTCCAGGTATTTACTGGACTATGTTCAACTAACATTTTATAAAGTATGAATGTATGTGTCTAGATATAAGATATATGTGCCCATCTTTCACGTACATATAAATAAAATACCCTGTGAACACATATAATATAAATGTATATACTTGTTTTATATATATATTATATTATAATGCTTGTTTATATTTACAGCACTTTTACTTTTTATAATGTGACTTTAAAAGCACCACTAAAATATTATACGTGATTATCAAACACATATTTATTTTAAACATTTTTTTACAGGGGCCAGAGTGATAGCATATGGGTAGGTCTAGAATGCCCCTAACCAGGCCTCATTCCTCGGCATCCAATGTGGTCCTCCAAAACTTCCAGCAGTGACTTCTAAGTGCAGATCTAGTAGTAATCTCTAGGCCCTACCATTTGACACCTCAAAACAAAAAATACACCTAAAAATAGACATGAATTTTAGTGTATACAGTTAAGCTGTTTTTTTTTTTTTTGTTTTGTTTTTTGTTTTTGTTTTTTTGCAGAGCTGCAGACCTAGGTTTATTTTGCCAGGAAGTATGGTTCCCTGAGCATGGCAGGGTCAAAAGGCACATATACGTCCTGATTACTCCCAGTGTGGCCCCAAAACAAAATAAAAGTGTTTTAAGAAATACTTTTGAAACCATTACTGCACGTGCCTATTTGAAGTTCATTATTAAAAAAAGTTAAAAAAAAAGAATTACATTTGAACTATAACTTAATACACCATTGTATATATATACATATTATATTTTGTTAAAGAGTTGTTGAGTCTGATTCCCAGCAAATATGGTTCACTGAAAACTTAAACATTTATAAAAGACTTTAATAAAATTTACTGTAATGCCAATTCAATCAATAAATCACAAAATCAAAGTAACCATTGAATAACACAATTTTAGAAGCATCTTTCATTATGGACATATTGAAGAAATTATAACGCTATGCTAATGATTCATCTCATTAATGTAAAACATATATGCAGTAGGAAAACATCATAATCATGGGAGATAATTAAAAGCATCAAACAAAATCAAGACAATTCTTAAAATGTATTTTGAATCCTTCTCATTAATCAGTTGTTTTTCAAATGTAAATCATCTAAGAAGCATTTGATTGACTGCTGTGTTCAAGACTGTTGACATTATCTTAGTGCTTTAGATTCCCCCATAGCAGAGAATCTGGCAAGACTCACTTAAGAAATGATGACAAGGGTAATGTGAGTCACAACAAGAGCATTAAATGCCCCAACGGAGCAAAATACAGCAAAAGTACAGCCTGTAAAGCATTTACTTTGCTTGAGAACAACCTGTGGTTGATATCTGGCAACCCATATGGTCAGCTGAGCACTGTCAGGAGTAATTTCTGAGAGCAGAGCCATTAGTAACCCCTGAGCCTACCTGGATGTGTTGCAAAAATACAAACCAAAAAGTAAGAACAAACAAACAAACAAACAAACCAAAATAGCCCTCCAAATTCAATGAAATTTACAGTGAAAGTTTGTGGGTGTTGTTCTCAAATAGTATTTTCAATTAACAAGGAAAATATTTTGCTGGTTCTTGTATGCCATTTAAAAGGCTGTCGACAAAGTTGTTATGTGCAGCAGGAATGCCAAATTTATTTTACTTCAAGTTGGTCTACTCCAAGTATCAGAAAAAGTCACAGAGCATATACTGAAAGACATGCAGAACTAATAGTGATTAAAGTAAGATACTTTTAAACAAAATGTGGTTGAGGCCAGACTAAAGATTTCATAGCTTTAGGTATGATGACTCAATAGATGCCATAGAAATATCAGTAAAGTCTAATACACTTAAAATAAATGGCTAAATGCACAAATAAAAAAAATCCTAAAACCTGCAACCAGTACAACCAGAAGTCTAGAGCAAGATGCTGAATTTTAAATAAGGAATTTTAAAGTACTAGATATAAAATACAATCATATAATCAATGGAAGAAGTTAATTTTTTTTGCGATTTTGGCTTAGTAGTTTTCTTGTTTGCTACATACATGTTAGTAGCTTTTTATGGTTGCTAAGATTTATTAGCTAAAAATGTAATAATTTAAGAAAAATTCACTGGCTTAAACTTCTAGAGGCCAAATGTCAAAACTATTAAGTGCACAGAGCTACAATCATGAAATACATGGAGCTGGTTCCTACTTGAGACTCAAACAAGGTGATAATTCATTGTCTTGCCTCTTCTGTATTTAAACTGTAGTTTATTTTCCTGATTCTTCATTCTATCTTGCTACTCACCTCAGTCTTTAAATTTAACTGCTCCCAATTTTATACTGTGAACTTTTGTTCTAATGTTATGTATCTCTCTGACACAAACCTTACTGCCGCCTTCTTAGAAGGTTCTTTATGAGTACCTTAAGGCCAACTCTGAATAGCTGAGAATATCTATTGATCACATTGATCAAAAATTAATCAAATTAGATATAAAAACTTCCCCTTTTCCCAAGGCACTGTATATATTTTGAAATAAAAATATAATCTGAGAATTAAATATAATGGTGAATACCTGAAGAAAATCCAGCTATCTCTGTATACTTTTGTGCATTATGAAATGCACATGTAATGTTACTTGATTCCAAAGTTTCTATTTAAAACTAACTTTAAAAAATTAAAACATTTAAAAAATTTAAGCATTTTATAAATGGAAATTATAACAGATAAATTTTTCTATAACAAAGTGAATGAATTATTCTACATTCATGGAAAGATTTTATATTAGAAATGACCTGTTTTATCTTCCAAGGAGAAATAAAAGAACAAAATTAAGTGAAATATTTCTTTACATAATGTCTTCCCCATATGTTAGAATCTCCCCCAAAAAGAATAAAGGTTTTGTTCAGTCAGAAACAGCCAGTTAGACTGTATCAATTTTTTACCTAGAAATGGAAGAACAGAAAGTAGGTATCGAAACTCATCCCATGAAATGAGAAACAGCAAACACATTCAGACTCTTGTCTAGTTCTCCTCATTATGACCTTACTTTATTTAGGTTTGTATAAAAGATAGAAAAAATT
>PVKC010018122.1:0-19824 GCA_004027635.1 Crocidura indochinensis
AAAAAAAGAAAAAAAATAGAAGATAAAGAAAAAAAACGGATAAATAAAAATAAGTAAATAAAAAAATTCCCGATGAATAGCACTTAAGTGACTTCCAAATGAAGGAGGTTGACTTGATGTCTATCTTTTCAAGTCTTTTCCAAAGTTCTGCCAGAAATCATATTATGACCTTGATATATTTCGTCCACCATGATTTTGACTTCATTTGAAATAAACTTTTTTTTTCAGGTTCTGTATTTTTTGTCTTTACTAAACTCACTCTTTCTGCCTAGCAATCTTAAGTTTTATGTCTATTTTCAATGGTCTATCATTATCATTGATTTATTTTTCAACAACACTTCTTTGTCAATAAAGTCTAATGAATCTGTGAACTTTAGATTCTGAAAATAGTTACATCTCAGTCCTAAATCTGGCTCAAATCCTCTCAGAATCCTAAGCTCTTCTGTGACACAGGATGAGTAACTTGGAGAAAGAGGCATAAAAGTAACTGCCTTACGATTACTCCTTTGTGAGTATATAGGCTCCTATGTATTATGCAGGCTCCTTAATTATAAATCAGAACCAAGATAAGCTTACTAGGATAAGTTATTAAAAAGTGTTATTCTAGCTAGACTGAGTAAATGAAATAAGAAGATAATTCTGGTCAAAGGGAAATCAAGGTTAAATTTATGGCTATAAAGCAGCATGTCAAGTCAGTAAAGCAAGATGAGTTTTCCAAACTAAGATCTGATACCGTAGTAATGGTGGAAACTGTTGCTAAGAGATAGGAGATTTATGGGGCTGGAGCAGTGGCTCAAGCAGTAGGGCATTTGCCTTGCATATGCTGACCTAGGATGGACTGCAGTTCAATCCCCTGGCATTTCATATGCCCCCAACCCAAGCTACAAGAGATTTCTGAGTGCATAGCCAGGACTAACCCCTGAGCATCACTGGGTGTGACCCAAACAACAACAAAAAGAGATAGGAGATACCTAAGCAACTATAAATAACTTTATTTGAGTTTTAAGGGTAATTATAGCTGATGGTCAAAATTACAGAGGATAAAGATCAACAAATATCACCATTTATTAACATCTATTAACATCTATTCTATGAGTAGTCATGTTCAGAACAAAGACAAAAATCCAAAAGGATAGAGCGAGTAGAAGGTAGTAAATGTGGACAAATAGTGTAGCAGAGAATAGGATGATATACCAGAACTTCATAGAACATCAAACACTTTCAAGTCCTATTGATTTCTAGTTTCAGGCATAGAGAATATCTTCAGATTCGATGAATGAGTCAAACTATCCCCTACTGAGCTTCACTCCAATCTTGCTTCCTGATTATTCATATATTTTTCATATTATATATGTCATATATTTTTCATGTTTTTCTTCTGCCTGACAGCTTTCTTGTTTATCCATTTGATAATGCTTTTTTGTTATTGTTTTTGGGTCACACCTGGAAGTGTTCAGGGTTACTCCTGGCTCTGTGCTCAGAAATCACTCCTGGCAGTCATGGGGGACCATATGGGATGACAGGATTTGAACCACCTTTCATTCTGGGATGGTCTCATGCAAGGCAAAGGCCCTATTGCTGTGCTATCACTCTAGCCCCCTCCATTAGATAACTCTTAGCACATTTTATATTTTTGTTGACAGGTTGTCTCCTTTATACATGTATATGTGTGTGTGTATCTCCATGATGCCTTATCCTTTTATTTAAGTACAATCTCAACACTGATCTAACAAAAACCTCATATTAAACCTCTGATCTAATGCTACTGTTACTTCTATTTGCAGATGAAAATTTAAGACATGGAAAAGTTACGGACACCAAATTCTTAGAGGGAAAATTAGGATTTAAACTTTGGTAGTCATCCTAAGAATACGTAAGTTATCTACTACTGGTTAGACCTCCCATGGCAGAGTTCATTTCCTTTTCCTAATGCTATTCAATTTTGCATATATGTCACTATAAATATGACTTGTTTTGTGACTTTCTTACCCACTAACTTTGAATACCCTGTACAGAAAAATCAATGGCCTAATTATGTTTAGTCATAACTTATTAGTCATACTTATTGATCTATTAAAATATTGTCTCATAGCCTCACTCTTCAGGCCTGTGTTCCTCAGACACATATCTTTCTTGCTTGTCTCAATGTTTCTTGCTGGTAAAACAAAGTAATCTGTATCCCAAGGTTCTATGATAAAGATGGAGGCCTTATATAAAATATAAGAAATTAAAATTCTAGAATAAAAAGTGTTGCTTGGGGTAAAAGCTCAGGTCAAAATCAGAGCAGAGATTGTATCGCCTGTCAATCTTACCACCAAATGCACCAGCAATATAATATGGCACCTTTCCGTTTTGCAAAGGCATGCTAAGAAGGGGAAAATTTTATGTATAGAAAAAAAGCTCTTATCTACTAGGGATAAGAACCCATACATTTTATAGTACAGGGGCACCTCCTACCCTGAACCTGTGTCATGTGAATCCAACTTATGTGATCGAACAGCAACCATCCAATTCCAAGCCCTAGATTACAAACTTAGAACTGACATGTTCCCTGAAACAGCACCAGGAGCCAAACTCTCCCGGGAAATTCCTAATATTGCTCTGGCACCAAATTGTACCAGATGATACGACATTCTGACCAGGAAGAAACAACAACAACTTGATCTAAGACTAGGGTGTCCAACCTCATCACCTAATGGTAAGATGAACTACTACTATTAAACTACTCCAATTTAACACATAATTATATAGCTAAGAACTAACCATCTCTCTGTCTGTCTATCTACCTGTCTAGATTTTTTTCTCTATTACATATATCCATACTTACTATTAATTCTGTTTCTCTGAATAACCCTAAAATACTGAAATAGAGAAAGATATTAACACATACTCACTAAATTTAGATTGAGTGGATTTTATGAACCCTTTTATTAGAATTCAGACTTTTTCTCAATCAATCGGTACAGACGGTCATGTAATTCACAGTAATGTCCATGTTGACCCTTTCCTTTCTCTTTTCTTTTTTTTAACTTATTTTCTTCTTCTCTTTTTCTCTCTCTTTTTTTTTATTGTAGAGACTGTCTTCTATTCCTGGTTTTCTAACTCTTTTCCTGATTTAAACATTTTTTTCTTTTACTTTTTTTTTTTAATTTTATCACAACCAGCAGTGCTCAGGGGTTACTCCTGGCTCTATGCTCAAATATCGCTCCTGACAGGCTTGGGGGACCATATGGGATGCCGGGATTAGAACCAATGACCTTCTGCATGAGAGGCAAACGCCTTACCTCCATGCTATCTCTCCAGCCCTGATTTAAATATTTAAACATGTCTTTCAAATGCCACAATGAGGAGAAACAGTCCTGACTGATTATAGAACATATTTTCAAAATACATAAAGTATCATATAATCTACTTTTCACATTTTAAGTGAAATGTCAGTATAATTCCCATTGTTTGTTCTTATCTAGCCTTGCATTTGCTAACTTCAATAAGCAAATTAGTCATCTTGTCTCTCTCTTCTCCTCTCTGCTTTTATCCTATTTATATCTCATCTCTCTCTCTTTTATTAAAAATGAAGAACTAGTCTCTAAAGGAACCAAAGTACAATGCCCTGTTAATGAAACCAGGGCGGGAGATATTTTACTTTTGGTAATAGAATTAATTTATATATTTTTCTATTTTGTCTTGTGCAATTTAACTTTTCTAAAATATTTCTTTTTTTTCGACTGTAAATAGTATCTTTATTTAAAAAACTTCAACCTTCAAAACAAAAACACATAAAATAATTTTTCTTTTTTTAGTTCATTTATTTTTTTAATATTTTATTTAAACACCTTGTTTACATACATGATTGTGTTTGGGTTTCAGTCATGTAAAGAACACCACCCATCACCAGTGCAATATTCCCATCACCAATGTTCCAAATCTCTCTCCTCCCCACCCAACCCTCACCTGTACTCTAGATAGGCTTTCTATTTCCCTCATACATTCTCATTATTAGGACAGTTAACATCATGTATGAAGATAAAATCCAAATGAATTAAAGACCTCGATATCAGATCTGAAACCATAACATATATAGAACAACACATAGGCAAAACGCTCCAGGACATTGAGACTACAAGCATATTCAAGGAGGAAAATGCACTCTCCAAGCAAGTGGAAGCAGAGATTAACACATGGGAATGTATTAAGCTGAGAAACTTCTGCACCTCAAAGGAAATAGTGCCCAGGATACAAGAGCCACGCACTGAGTGGGAGAAACTATTCACCCAATACCCATCAGATAAGGGACTAATCTCCAAAATATCCAAGGCACTGACAGAACTTTACAAGAAAAAAAACATCTAATTCCATCAAAAAAATGGGGAGAAGTGGACAGACATTTTGGCAAAGAAGAAATAGAAATGGGCAAAAGACACATGAAAAAATGCTCCACATCACTAATCATCAGGGAGATGCAAGTAAAAACAACTATGAGGTACCACCTCACACCCAGAGATTGGCACAGATCACGAAGAATGAGAACAAACAGTGTTGGCGGGAATGTGGAGAGAAAGGAACTCTTATCCACTGCTGGTGGGAATGCCGTATAATTCAACCTTTATGGAAATCGATATGGAGATTAGATTCCTCAAAAAACTGGAAAAAGATCTCCCATACGATCCAGCTATACCACTCCTAGGAATATACCCTAGGAACACAAAAATACAATATAAATATATTTCTTAAGAAAGAGAAAGACATTCCTGCAACAATAATAATTTTCAGACACAAAAAAGAAAAGAGCTGGAAGTTCCAGCCTCACCTCATGAAGCTCACCAATAAGAGTGATGAGTTTAGTTAGGGAAATAACTACATTTTGAACTGTCCTAAAAATGAGAACCTATGAGGGAAATGGAGAGCCTGTCTAGAGTACAGGCGGGGGTGGGGGTTGGGGAGGAGGGAGATTTGGGACAATGGTGATGGGAACGTTGCACTGGTGACGGGTGGTGTTCTTTACATGACTGAAACCCAAACACAATCATGTATGTAATCAAGGTGTTTAAATAAAAATAATAATATTTTTTTTTAATTTTGTAGGAAAAAATGTGGCCAGAGGATAGCACAGTAGAAAGGGCACTTGCTTTGCATTCAGCTGACCCAGATTCAATCTCCAGCATCCCATATGATCCCCCCAAGCTTTGCCAGGAGTAATTCCTGAGTGCAAGCCAGCAGTAAACCCTGAGCACCCAAATACATGAAATAAAAATTAAGAAAGAAAAAAAAAAGAATGTACCATCTCACACCACAGAGAATGGCACATATCACTAAGAATGAGAACAATCAGTGCTGGCGGGGATGTGGAGAGGAACAACTCTTATCCACTGCTGGTGGGAATGCCGTGTAGTTCAACCTTTATGGAAAGCGATATGGAGATTCCTCCAAAAACTGGAAATTGAGCACCCATTCGATCCAACTATACCAGTCCTAGGGATATACCCTAGGGACACAAGAATACAATACAAAAATCCCTTCCTCATCCCTATATTTATTGAAGCACTATTCACAATAGCCAGACTCTGGAAACAACCAAGAAGCCCTTCAACAGACGAATGGTTAAAGAAACTGTGGTACATATACACAATGGAATATTATGCAGCCATCAGGAGAGATGAAGTCATGAAATTTTCCTATACATGGATGTACATGGAATCTATTATGCTGAGTGTAATAAGTTAGAAGGAGAGAGATAGATGCAGAATAGTCTCACTCATAAATGGGTTTTAATAAAAATAGAAGACATTTTTGCAGCGACCCTCAGACGCAAAAAGAGGAGGACTGGAACTTCCAGCTCACTTCATGAAGCTCACCACAAAGAATGGTGAGTGCAGTTAGAGAAATAACTTCACTGAGAACTATCATAACCATGTGAATGAATGAGGGAACTGGAAAGCCTGTCTACAGTACAGGTAGGGGTGAGGTGGGGTGGAGGGATATTTGGGACATTGGTGGTGGGAATGTTGCACTGGTGAAGGCGGGGCGTTCTTTATATGACTGAAACCCAGTCACAATCATGTTTGTAATCAAGATGTTTAAATAAAGATATTATTATAAAATGTATTCTGTGGCCAGGAAGGTGGCCCTAGAGTAAGGTGTCTTCCTTGCAAGCGCTAGCATAGGACGGATCATGGTTCGATCCCCAGGCATCCCATATGGTCTCCCCAAGCCAGGGAGATTTCTGAGTGCATAGCCAGGAGTAACCCCTGAGCATCAAATGGGTGTGGCCCAAAAACAAAAAAAATGTATTCTTACAAAGCAAGCAGGTAGAGCATTGCCTTGCACACAACAGACCCAAATTAGATCTCTGGAATTCTATTAGGTTTCTCAAATAGCACCAGGAATGATTCTTGAGTGCATAGCCAAGAGCAATCCATGAGATCATCATGTGTGACCACCCAAAAAATAAAACAGAAAGAATTTATGCATTTATGCATTTAGCTACAGATTTTTATATTCTTAATACAATAGTTTACATTCTTTTAAACTTTGAGCTATCTGCATCGTTTGTTATTATTTATCTCTTTGACGTACAGATAAATAATCTTAATTTTAAATTTTTCTCCTTACTTGTGCTGCATGCAAAGGTATATAAATCTTTTTAAAAATCCACATTTTGGCTTTGTTCACTTTTTACACTTGATCTTAGCCAAAAGGCCAAGAAGTGGTGGAATTTGTTTATTTTCTGTATTGTGCTTTGTTCTCTATTCAATTTATTTATGCTATAATTTTATTATTACCTCCAACATTTTAAAGGCCTGTGTTCTTGCCTTATGTATCTAGTGTTTTGGATTATATATTACATCATTCTTCTTTGATTTTCTTGATTTTTCTTTTAATAAATAATGAACTTGGGCTGGAGAGATAGCACAGTGGTAAGGCATTTGCCTTGCACACAGACAATCCAGGACAGAAGGTGGTTCAAATCCTGACATCCCATATAGTCCCCAGAGCTTGCCAGGAGCGATTTCTAAGTGCAGAGACAGGAGTAACCCCTGAGTACTGCGGGATGTGGACCCCCCCCCCAAAAGAAATTATAAACTTATTATTGTTGTGCTGGTTCTTTGAAATGAATATGTAGTACATCCACTTTTGTTTATGTTCTATGTATGTAATGCAAAATTATTCCTTGTGTGTTCTCTATATAGCTATTACCTTGATATATCTGATAATATATATGTATATATATTGCATGCTGTTGCAAACTCCATTATTTTTTCCCTCAGAAATAGAAAATGTATGAAAAGTGTTATATCTCACGATGGGGTCATTAAGTGATTATCTGAATGTTTACTAAGCTGTATGCTGTTAGTGGTGCATTTTGTGTTGTTGAGTTAATTCGTCAGACTTATTTTCTATGCTACCTAATATACTATATCTAATTTGATATGTTTCTACCAAATGGGTTTGTTCTTACCAATGGGGTATTAATAGTGAGAATTTGGACAGATGCAGAAAGTGAGGAATATTGGCTATGTATAGAAAAATTTAGAGGTATATGCAGTGAGAAAGATGTTACCATGTACTCCAGGAATTTCAGAATCTGTGAAGTAGGACCAATGAATTTACATTGTAGCAGCTATGAGATGTGGCTACGGCTGTGAGGGTTTCCAGAAGTACAGAGAAGCTGCACACCCCCACTTGGTATATCTCGAGTTTTTGTTTATTAGATGTTGTTGCAGATATTAGTGGTGGAACAGTGAAGTTGGTTCATTGGTGTGGCAGGACCTGTAGGCTGTAAGTAAAGCTTCTGGGGCTTTCACAGGGCTGGTATTTGGCCCACCCCTGTCCCAAGGATGCTCAAGTTTTCATCCATAAGCCCAATGTACCCATGAATTTCTATAGTTTGGTTGGTATCTCTTCTGAGAATAGTGTATTTATAGAGCTGGCCAGTGAGCAGACATGGTGGTGGCTCTGACTTGAGAATATATTTTTAAATGTTCAAGGTTCAGTAAAAATGTATATAAAATTCTAAGTTTAATCATTTTTACCTATAATCTTTTGAAATTGTTTCCCATTGTACTTTTGCATCTTATATTGCTATTAAATCTGAAATGGAAATATGTTATTTGTTCATGGACCAGAAAATTATTATTGTCAAAATAACAACCCTACCCAAAATACTACAGAAATTTAATGCAATACCTATATAAATACCAATAACAGTTTTATGAGACTTATCAAATACTGTTAAAATGTACATGGAATAATAAATATCCCATTCCAAATAGCCAAAGCAATCCTAGGGGAAAAAGAAATGGAGAACTTAAGAGATAGGTCAGAGAGTGAAGAGTTTTCCTTGCATGTGGTAGGCCCCAGGTTCAATACATAGCATGCTGTATGGCCCCTGAAGCTCCAACAAGAGTGAAACCCTAAGTGCAGAGCCAGGAATAAACCCTGAACATTGTTGAATGTGGACCTCCCAAAACAAAACAAAAGGATTAAAAATCATGAGGCTTCTTCTTTCCCAGTTAGTGGAATAGAATTGAGAGCCCAGAGACCACAGTTAATGCCTAAATAATTTTTAACAGAGTAAAAAAGAGCAAGGAAGCTCTCTTGAAGAAGTGTAAGACTGGTCAGTAACATGTTAAAAATAACCCAGATCATTATCTCACACATGCTCAAAAGTTAACTCAAAATGGATTAAAGACCTCAGTATAAGACTAAGTCTATAAGTTATACTGAGGAAAACATAAACAGAACCCTCCATTATATTTAATCTAGTGACATTTTCTTTCTTTCTTTTTTTAATAATTTGTATTGTGACCAAAAGTGGATAACAAATCTTTCACAGTAATATTTAAGGTACATAGTGATAATGAATCATGGCCATTGCTACCACTAGGATTGTCCTCTCTCCATCCCCTTTTCCCAGCTTGTATCCCATATCTCCCTCCTTTAACTCTTCCCTTCTGTGTATAGCTTGCTGTAGATAGGGTATTAATTCTGGGGTATTAATTCTGTTGTTGTTGACTTTGGGTTTGCTGTTTAAGTCTGATCATTTTTTATTTCCACTAAATGTTTATATGGCTGTTTGGTCTTTGTACCATTCATTTTTTCCCTCCTCAATTCATGAGACAGAACATGATGATTCAAGTTATGTGGTTCTACTGGAAGAAGACAAAAAATACCAACAAGCAACAGTAAAAACAGCAACAAGAAAAAAACAGTAACTACCCAAAAAAAAAATAAAAAGCATTCAGCAACAAAAAAAATACCAAATAATAACAACAACAGTGAAAAAGAAAGAAAGGAAAAAAAGTAGAAAAAAGAGAAAAAGAAAAATTAAATAAAAGGAAAAAAAACAAAGGAAGGACTGCTGGTATGGCAAGGTCTTATGCTTCTTTTTTTTTCTTTTCTTTCTTTTTTTTGCATAGGCACAGTAAGTATTGGGAAAATAAAATAAAAAAGAGAATTCCCTTGGCATAAGACATTCAGGGTTTCTCTGCTCTTGAAGCATATTGCCATGGGAACAACTACTGGTTCTGTACATGCTCATTACCACACCCCTAGGTCTTTTTATGGTGCAGGAAACTTTCTGCTCAGTTGTAGATAATAAAATTAGGCCTCTGTAGCTAGAGATCTTGGCATTTGCACAGGTCATAGGACAAAGTCTAGGATACAATCTTTCTTTACAGTTCTAGAAGTTCTGTTCCATCACTGTTGTTTTAATCAGTCTTCTGTAATAAATGGTCTTGGTTTTTACTCAGATCTTAGGCAAAGTCTAGGATAGAGACTTTATTATGGTTCCAGAAGTTCTGCTCAGTTTCAGTTGTCAAAGTCTGACCTCTGGAATTAGAGATCTTGATTTTTGTACAAGTCCTATTAGTCAAGCAAATAAAAGCAAAGATCAATGGTACTATATAAAATAAGAAGCATATGGCAGGAGCCATAGTATAGCAAGTAAGATATTTTCCTTGCTTATGGTCAAGCTGGGTTCAAATCTCAGCATCTTATTTGATACTCCAAGCCCAACAGGGTGATTCCTGAACTAAGAGTTAGGAAAAACTCTTGAGTAAAGCTGGGTAAGACCCCACCCAAACAAATAAAGAATAATAAGCTGTTGACCCAAAAGAACTGATAACTAGATAAATAGAAAGATGCTCCAAGAGATATTTGGGAGAAATACCTGGCAGCATTCATCTGACAAATGGTTACCAACTAAAATATATAAAGAACGTGTAAAACTTAACAAAATAAATAACCCCAATTAAAGTGGAGAGATTATTGAACATTGTCTCAATACATACAGATAGCCAGTATTAGAATTTTTTCTTCACATTTATCAGGAAAATGTAAATAAAAATTTATACCAGAGATATTGGCACACATTAAAACAAAACAAGAAAACAATGAAGTGTTGAATAACAGCACTCAATAGTGCTAGATGGTGATGGATGGAAGGTGAGGCCTTTCTCCTCCAGCTTGAATCATGTGTCTGCAACCCCTCCAGCTGACAAGTCTGCAGGTTCAGGATAGCAGTGGGGAGAAAACTCACAGGCAGTCAGGTTCCAGGAGATAGCCCTAGCCAACAGATGTGGCTTCTCTCATAACCTTCTATGCTGGATATCATGAGCTGGGCGGGGCAGAGAGCAGCAGAAAGCTCACAAGCAGGCCAGAGGCCTAAATTGTTTTAGTTTGATAGCAGCAACATTTTGGAAGAATTTTCTTGCAGAATGTTCTTTGACTTTGACTCTTCAAAGTCTCAGAATTAGATTCATGTTAGCCCTTTTTGCAGGATCCTTAGTAAAATGAGTCCATGTTTTGTATTCTTCTCTAAACATAGATTTCTGACACAGAGTGCTCTATTACTAGTGATGTTAAAAAGATTGATTTGTTAAGGTGTTGTCTTACAAGGTAAAGGGATCATTTTAAGTTTTTCTTTGTTTCATTAGTGTTGGTTTATCCAGAACAGACTTCTCAAGTTAAGATAGTTTTAGTGTAGTTTGCTTATAAAATATCTGGTCATTACTTTCCCTCTGGGGTCATATTTTTCTGTCTAGTGGACTTTTCAATATGTGCTCTGAACCCCTGTGAAAGGTCTGGATTCAAACTTGTATTCATAAAAATTAAGCAGTGAGTATAAATGAAAGTATAGTCCACTGACAAGAGAATTTCCAGAGCTTCTTTTGTACCTGTGCACAGAATCTGCTCTTTTTAAACTACTCAAACACTCACTAATCATCACTACATCAGGCCTAGAGGGAAGAGAGGCTGGTGTTAAAGAAGGAAATATTCAAATGGGGATTGGCCTGGCTGGTGATGACCTTGTCTTGTCAGCTCTGTCTGTGGCCTGCCTCCAATCCTACCTGACTGAATATCTCTTATTTAACTTGGCTAGTTGTTGATTTTGACTTTCAGAGGTAACAGAAGACTACAGACAGCAATCCACTCAGGATTATCTGTAGAGAAATAGGACATTTAAATATCTCTCCCTAAAACAAAATCACTCACCTGTGATTTCACTCATGAAATCTGTTCTCTCCAAGAATCTCTCACTTAGGTAATATAGTTGAGCTATCTTGTATTTCTTTTAGCATCTGAGATAGTTCCAACCTTAAGTCTCAAAAAGTGACCCAAAAATAATGTTTGTTTTCCATCCTGACTAGTGTTTCAACGAAGATTGCGTGAACTAAATATATAAATGTGATTTAAAAAATAAACTCACATAGAAAACTAATTCTATGAAATTGTGTCACATATGGATTGTCTTAAATATTAATTATAAAGTCCTTGTGGTGGAAGGTGGATGAATGGTGAGGTCTTTTTTTAGCCAGTTCAGCACCTCTAGACCCTACAGTGGGTCTGTGGGTATCAGGGAAATGGCAAGGAAATGTCCCACAATAGTCATGAAGTTTTAGGTGTGATACAGCTTTATTATAAGACCTTAACCACCATGTGTGGTCTCTAAGCTAAATAGCCTCTGCATCTATGCTGTCTCTGATATCTCTCTCTCTCTCTCTCTCTCTCTCTCTCTCTCTCTCTCTCTCTCTCTCTAACTGCTTCGTCTTCTTCCTGCTGAGTCTCTCTCACTCACCCCTCCGTAGGCCACTTTAATTAGCAACCACAGACCCCTCCCAGCTTTGGCTGGTCTGATCATATTGTCATTAATAATAAATTTTTTTTAGAATACTTTTTTTTCAGATGATGTCTCTTGTAGTTAAAAGATTTAATCAAAAAGATTTAATGGATCTCCATTAGAAATGAAAAGATGATGTGGGGCCAGAGCCATAGCACAGTGGTAGGGCATTTGCCTTGTACGCAACTGACCCAGGACAGACCTCGGTTAGATGCCTGCATCCCATATGGTCCCCCAAGCCAGGAGTGATTTATTTATTTATTTATTTTCTTTCTTCCTTATTTCCTTTCTTTCCTTCCTTCTTTCCATTCTTTCTTTCCTTCCTTCTTTCTCATTCTTTCTCTTTCTTTTCCTTCCTTCCTTCCTTCTTTTCTTTCTTTTTCTTCCTTCCTTCCTTTCTTTTTCTTCCTTCCTTCCTTCCTTTTTCTTCCTTCCTTTCTTCCTTCCTTTCTTTATTTTTAAAACCTTATTTAAGCAACATGATTACAAACATGATTGTAGTTGGGATTCAATCATAAACAGAAGGCACTAGGAGCGATTTCTGACCCCTTAGCCAGGACTAATCCTGAAGTCTCACTGGCTGTGGCAAAAAGAAAAGAAAAAAAGAAATGAAAAAAAGAAATGAAAAGATGAAACATATCCCATATGGGTTTTGAGAGACACAAAATCCATTTCATATGGGCCATATATAAGTAATACCAACTACTAGATATTCAAACTATACAATTGAGGGGACAAAAGAGCTACTCAGGAGACCTCTGAAAGAAGGAGTTTTTTAAGAGGCTTTGTAACTTTGACAACAGTTCTTACTAGATTTGACAAGGCTATGACTGAAAGCCATGAACCTCAATGTAAAGAAACATAGAACTAAGCTGACTATAGTGATGTTTTAATGGATGCTGAATTCAGTTTAATGCACTGTGTCTGCTATGATAGGAAAAGCAGTGTATTGTGCACAGGGGTCTGCAACATAGTAAGGACATGCTATTTGCATTGTACTGAACTGTCTAAATTTAAAACCCAGATAATTCACCCATGTCATCAGCAAGTTTTCTAATATTTGGGGATTTGTGGTGCTGCCAACTGGAGACCACCGTGTCATAGCTGCTTGACTCAGGCTAGATTTTGGGTACACGATAATTAGTAAGTATTCACTTGATTTACAAACAAATTCATTGTGTTGAAGATATAGCAGAGCAACTACATTAATGATACTTTCTGGGAGAGAAGGTATTGGAGAGATAGCATGGAGGTAAGGCGTTTGCCTTTCATGCAGAAGGTCATTGGTTCAAATCCTAGCATCCCATATGGTCCCCCACTGAGTGCTGCCGGGTGTGACCAAAAAAAATTTTTAAAAAATTTAAAAAGACTTTCTGTGGAAAAGACCCAGTGTGTTTAGGTGTCAACCTATCTCTAAATTGTGGTCAGGTTATCTATTTAGATATGGTTATTTTATTTTAATTTTAGCCAGCTACCAATAATGAATATAGGTTTATTGGTCAACTTCAAAATCAGAAAGCAATTTTTTTTCCTTTAAACTCTAGCCTCCTACCTGCCCTCACTCCTGTCAAAGGAAGTTTCTTTTATCCTGAGTTTGAAAGTGAGTTTAGCATACCAATGTCTTAGTCTAATATTCCCCCTCTGCTACCACCAAGTATTTTAGGCTTCTGGTCAGACATTGTAGTTAGATATGGCACAGGTACAATCAGCTGTGATGTTGTAATTCAACTACAGTGAAGTGGGAAGCTCTTCTATCTGATGAAAGAACATTATTTCTACCAGAGAAAGGGGGAAATATCAGCTTAGTCAAATAAAGAGCTGTTTCTAAAGTGCCATGATCCTAGAATTTGTCTTGGTTTTGCCCTATGCTAGTATTATTTCAATCTATAAAATTGGTTTCCTTCTCTACATTCCTGTTCCAGCAAATGGCATGAAGCCTTTAACTGCACACATGTTGAGTAAATACTGCCTTTACAACTTGAAAATTGCCTATCCATCTCTCTAATATTCTCCCAGGTCTTTTGAAAGAACCAAGTAAACTTTCTCCCAGCTCAAAGGCACAGAGAACTTGCTGAGTTGTTTACTCCTCTCAGATTGTTGGGAAGTAGAGTCTTGGCAAAACTTCTTTTGCTGAAGCAGAGCAGGGAGCATGTGGCTACTATTTTGTGTGCAATGCTAGAAAAAACAAATGTTTTCTGAGACTCGGGCCCTTAAATGATAACCTGTGTGTATCTCTGAGACATTCACTGCCTACTCCCAAGTCTTCCATGATGATCGACATGGAAACATCAGCTCTCTCCTCAATTACTTTTATGATAAACTTCCCTAGGACATACAAGTAAACACCCAAGTATAAATTCAGGACCTTCTGACTCTTGCGTTCAGAGGACCCCCTGATATCACTATGCTGTGTTCTCATTTGGGAAGTTTTTGTTGCTTGGCCAGACTTGGTGGTGTTCAGAGACTACTCATAGCTTTGTGTCATTTTACACAGTTCCATAATGTGTCCAAGGTGTCACTTCCTTTACCTACCTATAGCCCAGATAAAAGAACCCATATTTATTCCATCAGAGATCAAGAAAACATTATACCTCTCTGTAATGCAGATATTTTTAATAGGCAAAGTCACAACATATCTCCCTCCTGGATTCCAATATTTTTAGTAAATATTTCCTTTAGAAAGTCTCATTTTCTCCTGTGCTAGGAGATAAAATATGAGTAATTAGAGTCAGTCTTAGGCAAAATTAGTGGTTATACTTCCTGCTTTAGGTATTCCAGCTTCTAATGTGATAAGGTCCTACAAAGAGGACCCCAAACAGGCACTGCAATTGAAACCCATATTAAAATATTATTTGTCACCTTAGGAATAAATTATGGTTCAACAAAACAATATGTTTAGAACGTTTAAATAGGGAACTGCATCTGCATTATGCTCAACAGCTATTTTTAAATATTTATTTTGAAACACCGGGGAATTGTTACTTTTAGGTGTAAAAATTGTGGAGCAATTGCAAGTCTAAACACAAAGCTGATGTACACATGGGCCATGGAAGAGAAAGTCACATTTAAATCCACCACAGAGTGAAGAGGGGTCTCAGGGGCACTGCCAGGTGCTCTCCAGTCTGTCTCCTCCTACAGGCAGCCTCCACTGGGAGGAGGAAGAAGACTCTTCTTGGAGAATAGTCACACTTTCTGGCTGGAATTTGGAGATGATTTTATGATCCTCAGGGGACTAATTTTTTAACTTAAACAAAGCACTAACTAAATAGTTGAGATAGTCAAACCTGAAGGAGGAAAGAAAAGGGATTGGGGACATAGTTTATTGGTGAAATTAGCAGTCATATTAGTTTTAATTAAGGAAGGAGATAAAGTTTGATAAAGGTGGCAATGAACTAATTTCTCTCATTCTTTATTTTCTTCTTTATAGTCATTCTTGTTTTGTTTGGGGGCCAGATCTGGCAGTGCTCAAGGTTTACTCCTCCTGGCAGTGATCCAGGAATGATATATTGAATCTTGGTAGGTTACATGTACTATTTCTATAGGCCCTGTAGTACTTTTTATTAAACATTTGGCTTGCTGTAAATCATAAGATAGTAATACAATTTGAATTTATTTTTAAAAGCTGTTTAGAGTTGGAAAAAGCACTGCAGAGAGTAGGTCACTAGCCTTGCAACAGCAAGCCCAGGTTCAATCTTTGGTACCATATAAGGTCCCCCTGATCCCAACCAGGAGCAGTCCATGAGTATAGCCAGAAATAAACCCTTAGCACTTCTGGGTAGGGCCCCAAAACAAGCAAAATAAAATAAAGCTGCTTAATCCAAAGGGTGAGGCACACTGAAATCTTAACTATTAAGGAAAAAAATTCAATCTTATGCTGGAAACCTCAGGGGTAGAGTCTCCTTGTATTTAGGCCAAGGTTTTTCCTTTACATGTCCCCCATATTTTGGTGGACCTATGCAAATAATATTTGTCACTCTAACACTGTTTTTACTGTGCTCCTTTGACTGTAAACCTTAAAAAAATAAACTTTTTATGTTAACTTAAACTAATATACATGTGCGTGAAAATATAAAAAAATACTATGTCTTCAATGTTTTAGGAGTCACATAAATTTCATGGCTTTAGATTGCTTTGTGTACTGCTAAGAAATGTCATAATTTACTACAATCTGGGGGCTTGTGGACAAAGTAATTGTATATGGGTTCTGTTTTATTTTTCTTAATGTTCTTTGACTGTAAGCCCAAAATTTAGATGTCAGCAAAGGGATTTCTTCTGAGAACTCTGTTTATGGGTGATTGTCCTTCCACTGTAACTTTACCTTGTTCTCTTTCTTTGCATCATTGTTCTTATAATTGAAAATAAAAATAAAAGGGCCTGGGAGATAGCATGGAGGTAAGACGTTTGCCTTTCATGCAAAAGGTCATCGGTTCAAATCCCGGTGCCCCATATGGTCCCCCGTGCCTGCCAGGAGCAATTTCTGAGCATGGAACCAGGAGTAACCCCTGAGCACTGCCGGGTGTGACGCCCCCCAAAAAAAATAAAAATAAAAATAAATAAATAGTTTTCTAGAGGCTGGAGAGATATCATTGAGGCAGAGTGTTTGCCTTGCATGCAAAAGGATGGTGGTTCGAATCCCAGCATCCCATATGGTCCCCTGAGCCTGCCAGGAACTATTTCTGAGCATATAGCCAGAAGTAACCCCTGAGCACTGCTGGATGTGGCCCCAAGACCCCAAAATACTAGATTTTCTTTAAACTGGGTCCTCTTGAGCTACCTTCTGTGTTTCAGTGCTAGTTTTGATCAGCTGCCTCCTGCAGCCAGCCAGGTCTGTGTCTGAGCAGAAACAGGCAACTTCTGGTTCCTCTCATGCATCCTTCTTATCCCAAACTGCACAGACAAAGACATTTCTATTTATATCATAAAATTTTAGGTAGATTGGATTTAATACTTCTTTTTTCTTAGAAAATACATAGGTCAAAAACCAAGTGAACAAACCAATAAACCAATAGAGTTTGCAATATTTGATCATATTTAGACAACATTGCTTGTTAGAAAAAGAACCTCTAAAGAAGCTATACCTCTTTTATATAAACAGTTCAATAGGTCACTTTCTTAAATACTACAGCATTCCAAACCACTAAATGCAAAGATCAATGGGAAAGCTGAGGAAGATAATTACAATTGTGGATATGGAGAGAAACCCTGGCAAATTTCCAAATTGACCAAAATGCCCAAGCCTTATAGATAAGACCTAAAATTAGCACTTAATGTTTTAGAAATAAAAATCAAGGAGTCATTAGCCTGAGAAATTAAGAATTTTATGGATGAAAAATTTACCAATTCAAATAAGAACTCACTTAGGAGACGAGAGAATTTATACAACTGGAACCGAAAGAACTAAAAAAATATGTTAACAAGCCATAATAATAGAATCATACAGGTGGAGAATCAAATAGATAAACTTGAAGACAAATTGCAAGTCCACAGTGATAAAGATAGATTCTTAATTTATCAACACGCAAAGTCCAACTGTGAATATAATTATATTATTCCAATTTCTTACATGTGCTACTATCCATACACTCATAAAACCTATTAAAGGTTAAGGGTACTCAAATTCACTTATTTTTATATTTATTTTCTATTTTCACTTTACTCTTGAACAGTTACTCCTTAACTAACTACAATATACCAATACTTTTATCAGTTATTCTAGGTAGATGGTTGCTGTCTTCAGAGTTTCTCTTTATCAGGAAATATGTTTCTGTCACCACACATTGACTAAATGTAAAGGTTTGGGGTATAGAAACTCTCTATTTGGAGAGACTAAACAGTGCTTTATTATCTCCTGACATTTAAAGTTATAAAGGAAATGGAGATAAATTAATGTTTGTTTCTTTGCAGAAACCCTGTTTTTCTTCCTTGGATTATAATTAAATTTTATCTTTATACTAGCTGTTTGTCATTATCCAAATGTCTAGATATATGTGTCATTCTTTGTCATTATAGGAAATGTACAAAAATTCCTTTTCTGTAATGATACATGTCTTTTCTATTTTTCAAGGTTCTGTTCAGAAAGAAAATTATTTGCAAATTGACCTTTTATATTTTACCTTTAGTGCTTATTATCTTGTTGCTCCTTTTTTGTATATAGTCTCTGTACTCTAGATATATTTTAATCAATTTGTCACTCATGTCATGGACATTGTTACACTTCAGCACCCCAACATAAAAAAAACAATGCTACTCTTGTCTTTTAATATTCTTTTTTTTTTTTTTTTTTTGGTTTTTGGGCCACACCTGGTGACGCTCAGGGTTACTCCTGGCTATTCGCTCAGAAGTCGCTCCTGGCAGACACGGGGGACCATCTGGGGAACCAGGGGATCGAACTGTGGTCCGTCCTAGGTTAGTGCAGGCAAGGCAGGCACCTTACCTCCAGTGCCACCGCCCGGCACCCTAATATATTTAAAATTCTATATGGCTTCACTTGATTCTTCTAATTTCATGCCACTTTTTTAATCTCAGCCTCTTCTTTTTTTGTGTGTGAATATATGTTCCTGGTTCTCTGTTGAATATATCAAACCACTTCCTAAATTCTCTTTAATACCATACAAAGATGACTTGTAGAAATTCCATTCTCCTTTTGGCCAATATTAAGTCAAATGTTGCATTTGAGGGTTATTTCCTCTCATAGTAACTGATGCTATTTTCCTCTTACTTAAATTTATCCTTAAAGATCATATCTAGCAATTCTTCCTATTTAGAGTGGAAGAGTAATTCTTTTCTCTTTGGTAGTGGTTGGGATTGAACCTAAGATCTCATGTATGTAAGACAAGTTCCCTACCTCTGAGTCAATTGCTCAACCATACTGTTTTCTCTTTTCACTAATCATTTTCCTTTTTTACATCTCAAGTGCAAGGGTTAGTCTTGGCTCTGCTCTTAGAAATAGCTCCTCGCAGGCTTAAGAGACCATATGGGATGCTGGGTATCAAATTTGGGTCCATCCCAGGTTGGCCACATGCAAGGCAAGTGCCCTACTGCTGTGCTATCTCTCCAGCCCATTTACTTATTTTATTTTTTGTTTCTGGTTTTGGTTGTTTTCTTTGGTTTTGTATGAACTGCTGGGTATCAAATTTGGGTCCATTCCAGGTTGGCCACATGCAAGGCAAGTGCCCTACTGCTGTGCTATCTCTCCAGCCCATTTACTTATTTTATTTTTTGTTTCTGGTTTTGGTTTTGTATGAACATTGTGATACACTTATTAATTGAATAATTACCCTATGCCATAAACTTAATACACAAATTTTTGCTCTTTTTGTTTGTTTTGTTGGTTTGGGTTTGGGATTATACCTGACAAAACTCAGGGTTTTCTCCAGACTCTACACTCAAGAATGATTCCTGGAGGTGTGCTCAGGGAACCATATGGAATACTAAGGACTGAACCTGTGTGGGCTTTGTACAAGGTAAGTGCATAACCCATCAGCTGCACTATCTCTTCGATCTCTAGCAATTCTTGCTCTTATTAAATGGATGTGTTCCTTGAGAATCCCATGCACTCTGTAAGTGAAAAATAGACCCTTAACACCTTGGAAGCCTTTGAATCCAATAATTAAATGATTTCATTTACTCTGTGAATTTTCTAAGGCTCTGCTGGATATTTGGTTAGAAATAAAAACCACTCCATGTTCTGAACTAGCACTTTCCAA
>PVKC010018123.1:0-19836 GCA_004027635.1 Crocidura indochinensis
TTACCTGCAGCGCCACCGCCCGGCCCCATGCTGGCATTTTTATCTAAGAGATACTTATAAGTATAAGGGGTTTTGAGAAGATACCTTGACTTTCTTTGTAAATATATTGATTAACTTCAAAATGTCAACATTCACCTCCTTTGTTCCAGATTGAGCCTACAGTGGCAGATATTTATTTACCAAGATTCTCAGTACCCTCCCTCAAACAAAAAATAGACAATCAAAAGGAAAAAATGCAGTGCTGAAATCAACAATATTTGTTTTTGCTCAAACTCTGAACTAGACAGACATGTGGGAATCCTATTTGTTCTTTTATATAAAGAGAACAGAATTTTAGCCTTGGGCCAGAGAGATAATGCAGGGATTAAGGTGCTTTACTTGCATGAGACCTACTCAGGTTTTGATCTCTGGCACTGCCCATGGTCCCTTGCGCACTGGCCAGGAATTATCCCTGAGCTCGGAGTCAAGAATAAACTCTGAGGACTGCTGTGTGTGGCCCCCAAACAAAAAGCAATAGAAATCTTGACCTAAGCATTTTCAAATATATGGTTTCTGTTTTTCTGCCTAAAAATACGCATCATCTTGGGATCTAAGATCTACAAATCCCCGCATTGGGTCCATTAGACCACATGTTTCAAAGCTTAGGAAGCTCTCAAGCTTCCCAAGCACCCCAGGATATATCGCTTATTTGAAAAAAAAATATATATGTATGTATAATTTTATGTATAAATAAAATATATGATACGCTTGCCTTTAGTGCTGTAGTTCTTACTGGATATTTTATTCGATATTTCTTTTTGTATTGTTGTGGTATTTCAATTCCTTATTTCCTGTCCTCTCTCAAACTGAGGTTGAGAGCCTCTAGAAGGACTACACCCATTTTAGGCTTATTTGATTTTTAACCCACTTTATTGCTTTTTCTTTCTTCAAACAAAACCACATAACTTGAACTATCTAGTTCTGCCTCTCAAACAGAGGGGGAAATAAGGGAGGGTACCAGGACCAACCAGAAATATGATCACTAAGTAGTAAGCTAGACACAGAGGGGACCACTACTTCTAGTCAACTACTCTTCAAATACAAAAATGTTAATTTAAACACAAACACATATCTATGTTCATTGCAGTTCTAAGTATAATAGCCAGGTTATAGAAACAATCTAAAACAGCAGATCTACTCCAAATTTAAAAAAAAAAAAGTAAAAAAAAAAAAAAAAAGGATACAGTACCACCTCAACCACAGATTGGCACACATCACAAAGACTAAGAACAAACAGTGCTGGCAGGGATGTGGAGAGAAAGGAACTCTTATCCAGTGCTGGTGGGAATGCTGTCTAGTACAACCTTTATAGAAAGCAATATGGTGATTCATCCAAAAACTGAAAATTGGGCTCCCATATGATCCAGCTATACCTCTCCTAGGGATATGCCCTAGGAACACAAAAATACAATACAAAAATTCCTTCCTTACACTTATATTCATTGCAGCACTATTTAACATAGCAAGACTCTGGAATCAACCAAGATGCGCTTCAACAGATAGATGAATGGCTAAAGAAACTGTAGTACATATACACAATGGAATATTATGCAGCCATCAGGAGAAATGAAGTCATGAAATTTTCCCATACATGGATGTACATGGAATCTATTATGGTGAGTGAAATAAGTTAGAGGGAGAGAGAAAGACACAGAATGGTCTCACTCATCTATGGGTTTTAAGAAAAATGAGAAGATTTTCTTGCAATAATTTTCAGAAACAAAAGAGAGGAGGGCTATAAGTTCCAGTTCACTTCATGAAGTTCACCACAAAAAGTGATGAGTGTAGGTAGAGAAATAACTACATTGAGAACTATCCTAATAATGTGAATGAATGAGGAAAGTAGAAAACCTGTCTAGTGTACAGGCAGGGGTAGTATTGGGAGGAGGGAGATATGGGATATTGGGGATGGGAATGTTGCATTGGTGAAGGGGGTATTCTTTACATGACTGAAACCCAAGCATAATCATGTTCATAATCATAGTGTTTATATACAAATATTAAAAAAGATACACAAGCATACACACAAAGACACCAAGGTATATATAAACCCATAGATGTCAATAAACAGTATGTATGGTCATGGAGGAGAGGGGAAGATCAGACTAGAGGTGACAAAAAAGTCATGGGCACTTTGGAGGTGGTGGTGGGGATGTGCAGTTAACTATGTACGTCAATACCACCAATTTATATTCTATTGTAACAATATTAGTCAAAGTATAGTAAATTATTTTACAAAGATGATTTATTTATTTTTAATTACCAAAAACTTCTCGAATGAAAGTTATACTTTGAATTAAATTTTGGCATGACGGACAACATTGATTTTCCTGATTTTCATGCTAGAATTAATAATTTTGTTTATCTCATCTGAGTGAAATTCGGGAAAAACATCCCATGGCATAGTTAAGGCTTAGTTAAGCTTCCAAATTACAGGTTTTTATGAAGGAAGTTCTATTCCTTTTCTTCTTAGCAAGTTTATCAGGTTTAATTTTTTTATTTGTTGTAGGAGATTTTCATTACTAGTGTCCTTCACGGGGGACACTAGGCGGTGGCGCTGGAGGTAAGGTGCCTGCCTTGCCTACGCTAACCTAGGACAGACCACGGTTCCATCCCCCCGGTTCCCCATATGGTCCCCCAAGCCAGGAGCGACTTCTGAGCGAATAGCCAGGAGTAACCCCTGAGCATCACTGGGTGTGGCCCAAAACAAACAAACAAACAAAAAACCCCAAAAAACTAGTGTCCTTCACTCAGCTCTAAACATGACTCAATCTGGAATTATCAGTATGAAGGAATAATGTTTTATTTTTTGGGGGGGGCACACCCGGTGACACTCAGGGGTTACTCCTGGCTATTCGCTCAGAAGTTGCTCCTGGCAGGCACAGGGGACCATATGGGGAACCGGGGGATTGAACCACAGTCCGTCCTAGGTTAGCGCAGGCACCTTACCTCCAGCGCCACCGCCCGGCCCCATGAATAATTTTTAAATTTTACTTTCCTGAATAATAATTTTCTTAGTTGAAAAGGGTTCATTGCTATATCCCTGCTATTATTATTATTATTATTATTATTATTAATTATTATTATTAGTTTTTGGACCATGCCCATTGATGCTCAGGGGTTACTACTGGCTAAGCACTCAGAAAAGACTCCTGGCTTGGGGGACCATTTGGGATGCTGGGGATCGAACCTTGGTGGAACTTTGGTCCATCATAGGTTAGTGCGTGCAAGGTAAAGGCTCTACTGCCTGTGCCCCCTGCTAGTATTTTTGTTTGTTTGTTTTTCAGGCCACACCCGTTTGATGCTCAGGGGTTACTCCTAGCTAGGTGCTCAGAAATTGCCCCTGGCTTGAGGGGACCATATGGGACGCCGGGGGATCCAACTGCGGTCCTTCCTTGGCTAGCGCTTGCAAGGCAGACACTTTACCTCTAGCACCACCTCGCCGGCCCCCCTGCTAGTATTTTTAAATAAAGTAAATATTATCGAGGAGGAAGCAACAAAAATGAATGCCCATTCGATCTTCAATGAATATCTCTTATCATACTTCTGTGGACATTATCTCTTTTAATAAGTTATCTTTTAGAAAGTTATTTTATATATATGAGTTATATAAAAATAATATTGGAGTGCTTATATACAATTAGCATTTACTAATACTCAATAAATATAATATTATTTGTACCTTGAAAATTTTGGTTACTTAAATATATTCATTAACTAAGTCATGATGACATAGATACTCATGAGTTCAAATCACTTTTTATTATTTGGAGGGTCTTTTGAGTGATTTTTTTGGTGGGTGTCTGGAGGAGTTAGTCCAGTTGTTCAATGCAGTGCAGGAGTTCAACAGTGTCAATTCAGGTGCTCTGGGAGGCTTCCAGGGCCATACCTAGTAATATTTATATTCAGAAAATTATATGGTACTGAGGATGGAACCTGAGTCAGGCACATGCTAGATATGAACCCCAAATGCTCCACTGTATTTGGCCTCTACTCTCAAAATGTCATCGTTGCCTATTCCTCACATCTATATATCATAACAATTTATAAAAGAAAGTCTTTTATTATCTATTATATTGTAATTACAAGATATATATTAGCTCCGGACATCTTTTATTTCTGTACAGTTATTAATTTTGGTTTGAATAAAATACATATGTGAGTTGTTATGTATTATGTGCTTTGGACTTTAGAAATTCGCCTCACCAGTCTAGTGCTCTACTTGGAAAAATAGAAAAAAAAAAAGCCACACAACCCTAAACTGTTATACAATTATATATTGATGTTGGTGTCTATTTCCACAATGTACAAAACATTATTTTAGAAAAAGTTGCATTATTTAATGACTTGTAGAGTCACCAAGGGACATATGCTTCATGACAAATTTTAGCGAACACTGTACAACTGAAATAGTTGAGTGAAGAAAAAAATGTCATACAAAATAGGAAAAATCAACTGCCTATTATTATTGTTTAGGTAGATTACAATTAAAAATAGGATGCTTAAATAAGCTAGTATTCATAATAATGAAAATATTGAATTTTACATAAGGAAAATTTTAAAATAAAAAATATTGAATTATGCAAAACTAAGTATTAGTGGTAGCTCTACAACTTGCATGGTATAATTTTTATAATTAGATATATAATTTTACATGTATAACTAAATGTATAATTTATTAATTTTGGCTTTTGGGGGGGCACACACAGCTGTGTTTTGTTTCATTTTTTTCCTACCTCTGCACAGGGATCACTCTTACCAGGCTTTAAAAAAACATACAGGGTGCGGAGGATAGAATTAGGGTTGGCAGCATGCAATGAAAGCACACTATCCACTATATTTTCACTTTTGCCTTGGCATAATTGGTTTATGTCTGTCCAGTATTATAATATGCATTATAGGAGTTGAGGCAGTAAAGTATAAGTTGCTTTCTGTAAAGATCAACCAGCAACCATTCTGTCTTACAAAGCCACATACATATAAAATATTGTATTCTATAGAGTTTATTTCTTTAGATTTTTAAAAGTCAGTTTAGTTAGGAAAAAAAATCCTCTTTTGCTAATAAAAAACACCTATACAAATTTGGAAAGAAGATATAGTACAGCAAGCAGGACCTTGCATGTGATCAACCTGGTTTCAATCCCTGGCACCTTACATTGATGCAGGAGTGGTGATGGCTGATCTTTGTATTGGTCATTCATAATTTCCAAAATTTTCTTTTTTTTCTATTTTTTTTTGTTTTTTTTTTGGGTCACACTGGTGATGCTCAGGGATTACAGGGGTTACTACTCCTGGCTATGCGCTCAGAAATCACCCCTGGCTGGGGATCATATGGGATGCCGGGGATCAAACACAGATCTGTCCTAGGTCAACCACATGCAAGGCAAATGGCCTACCACTGTGCTATTGCTCTGGCTCCATTTTCAAAATTTTTCATTAAAACTTGATTAATAAAGATGCTCAGACTCAGTTAGAAAATAGAAACATTTATTGAAAAGTAGAGGAGAATGAAGGAAATCTCATATGAACAGGAATTTAGGATAGGACCAAATTAAATATACTTCATTTTTAAGAGGATTTTTAATAGCAAAACTAAATTTTTGTACGGTGTGTAAAAAAACTCTTGCATTCCTCATCAAATAATAATAATATCACAAAAAATGCAAGTATCCTGTAGTGATCTGGTTGATGTAAATAGTTGGCCATTTACATTAGGCATAGATTTCCTGTTATCTTTTTTGTTTGTTTTTCAGCCACACCTGGTGACTCTCAGGGGTTATTCCTAGCTATGAGCTCAGAAATTGCTCCATGAAGCTCACCACAAAGAGTGGTGAGTGCAGCTAGAGAAACAACTACACTGAGAACTATCATAACAATATGAATGAATGAGGGAAGTGGAAAGTCTGTCTAGAGAGTATAGGTTGGGGTGGTGTGGGGAGGAGGGAAATTTGGGACATTAATGGTGGGAATGTTGCACCGATGAGGGGGTTGTTCTTTACATAACTAAAACCCAACTACAATCATATTTGTAATCAAGGTGTTTAAATAAAGATATTAATAAAAAAAAAAGAAATCACTCCTGACTTGGGGAACCATATGGGACACTGAGGGACTGAACCTTGGTCAGACCTAGGCAAACACACAAGGCAGAATGATACCTTACAGCTTGTACTACTGCTCCTGCCCCAATTACCTATTATGGACTGTCAGTGAGGCTAAGCACTGAGGCAGAATCCTATTTTATATATTTATTTATTTATTCATTTGCTTTTTTGGGCCACACCTGGTGACACTCAGGAGTTACTCCTGGCTATGTGCTCAGAAATTGCTCCTGGCTTGGGGGACCATATGGAATTTCAGGCATAGAATCACAGTTCAGCCTAGGTTAGGGCGTACAAGACAAATGCCTTACTGCTTGCGCTACTGCTCAGGTCCCAGAATTCTATTTTAGAGAATTATAGGAATGCTTAAAAAAATGCAGGATAAGCAGGCAAAAATGTGAATATTCATAGCAGCTGGCAAGGGGCATGCTGCAATCGTCTTGAGTCTCAGCATCTTCTAGTGGGAACAAATTCTTTCACTAAGAATAGCGGGCACACGAATGGATGAATATGAAATATGAAATAATGAGACCACACAAAATATATTATATGGGGACCCATGTCTGCAATAGCCATGAGACAATTTTACTCTCCAGGCCGGGAGTATATAAAGGGTAAAGTGGCAGTTATATCATGAAAGGAATGTCCAAACTTGTTTCTTTCAAAGTACAGGAACTATCAATGTACATTGTCTGATTTTAAAACAAATACACGTGACTTTAGGTGGTTTGTAATCTTAGAATAGAATAGGTTTCAGTTAGGAGCTAGAGGATAAAAGGAAGGCTAATATCTGTTTTTGTTTTTATTGGGTTGTTTGTTTTTGGGTCACACGCAGCAGGCTCAGGGGTCATTCCTGGTTCCAGGCTCAGAAATCGCTCCTAGCAGGCTCAGGGGAACATGTGCACACAAGGCAAGTGCTTTACCTCCATGCTATCTCTCCGGGCCCCCAAGGAAGGCTAATTTCTTACATAACAAAGTAGTTCCTGGTCCTAGGTGTCATTACTGATGTAAATTAAGGGATAGCAGGAACCCTGTTTTGTTTTGTTTTGTTTTTCCTAATAACAAATATCCTTAACCTAAGGGAATAGTTTTCTAGCTAGGGACTAAGACCCACTTTCTATGGTCTGGTTATGGAAAGAGCTAAAACTTATATGAAAGACTGGGCCAGAGAGATAGCATGGAGGTAAGGCATTTGCCTTTCTTGCAGAAGGATGATAGTTCGAATCCCGGCATCCCATATGGTCACTATGCTTGCCAGAGTGACCCCTGAGCACTGCTAGGTGTGACCCAAAAACCAAAAACCAAAAAAAAAAATCTTATATGAAAGGGGTACAGAATTATACCTAGTAAATAGCCTAATTCTACACTGGCCAAACCTGTTTGTTAGCAGGTATTCAAAGGGAAAGGGAAAGTCATTCTACTGTGGTGCTCAAAGACAAGGAGAGAAGACATTGTCTTGAAGATGCTATGTTTTGACTTGGCCTTTGGAAGTAAATAGGCTGACAAAAAGGGACCAAGCCTGTCTTATTTTATGTGGAAATTTCTCTGGGAAAAGGAATTTGATAGAGGCCCTATTCCAAAAATGCAATGCCAAGCATCTCTTTGGAAATTCCTCAACCATCCACACTGGTTGGGGGGGGGGGGGCGAGGTGTCCACAGCGGGCCTTTTGAGTAACCTGGTGGGGGTTATTTCAATTGTCCCCACCAGGAAAATCTGAGGATACATCTGGTGGGCTGAGCTCCCCTTAAAGTTTATGTATGACGTGGCAGGGGCAACTGAACCTACCTTTTTCAATATGGTCCTCTGAACATTACAGGACTGTTTCCTGAGCACAGGGTCGAAAGTAGGCCCTGCGCACTTCTGGGCATGGTTCAAATCCAAAAACCAAACCAAAGCAAAACAAAAATAACAACAATAACAAAACCCTGTGGAAATGAGAATAGATTAATTTCCTTTATTAGTAAATTTATTTATTATATTTATTATCTAAAAAATCATGGGATATTATTTACTCAACAAATGTTTCACTTCAGACTCAAAGGTCAGGTTAATTTGGGAGGCAGGAAAATAGAAACACAGGGTATAAAAAAAAGATAGAAGGTGTGTCTTGGTGAAATTCTGTTGGCCAAATTTTCACTAGAGATTGTATGAAAAGCAGTGATCTTTCTTTGCCTGCCACAAAAACAAGCACTTGCCAAACTGCTTAGGAGACTTCTCAGGTTCTCAGACAACTGGGCTGGTAGATCATAGAGGGTGGTGCTGCTCAGGCCCTGTAGTGCTGAGTGCTAACAGGACCACTGCACAAGTGGTCTGGGGTTTCCAGGGCTTTACCTGGAGATGTCCAGGAGACTATATGGTGCTAGAAGTTGAATCAGTAGGCTACGTGCAAGGCATGTGGATTAACCTCTGTGCTGTCTCTCCAACCTTGCTTGCAATTCTTAAATTATATATAACCACTGAGGTATGGTAAAGTAGAGCTTCTCTAGGTAATGCTGACACCTACACCATCCCCCTACTTCCTGTACCTGTAGACTTTCCAAATAAATCTAAAGTTAGGAGAATATCTTGGAATAAGAAAGCAGAGCAGGCGTATCATCTATAATATGAAGGTGAGCTGGAAATAAATTTGCAAAGATGATGTGAAACTTGGTTTTGACAGGTAGGTCTGCCTCTGGAGATTTAGGAAAGATTATGGTTTACACCCAAAGGCACTTTTCAAGAAGCAGTTCCCTTGCCTAGGGGAGGTCAGACTTTGTTCTATTTAAGCTTTCAAATGATTAGATGGAGCCCACCTACACTGAGGGAGAGCAATTTACTTTACTCAAAGGTCACTGATGTAAATGTCAATCTCATTCTGAAATACACCTTCACAGAAACATCTAGAATAATGTTTGACCAAATCTCTAGGCGCTTTGCTCCAATCTAGTTGACATAAAATTAAGGATTATACCTTCTAAATCTTTTCCCTTAGGTTTATGATCTATTATCATAAGAAAGAAAGGCTGGAAGATTGTTCAGTGGCTAAAGCATTTGCTTTTTCTGTGTGAGACTGAAAGTTTGATCCCCAGACCTACTGCTTCCAGCAAGTATAATCCTGTCTGTGCCCTGTCTGTGATGCTTGGCATTAAAAGAGATTTCTAACCACACTACAGCCAAGTGAGTTCAAGCACCACAAGTAAAGGATTCACTCTCTAGCAAGTATTCAACTAAAAATAGAGAAGCATGAGCATAGGAGGCCAGGACTCACTGTGAACACGACTAATTTGTGTACTAGCACCCCCAATAAAGGAGAGCACACTCTGAAAATACATGCAACTATCACAATAAAAGGAGTGTGAGCCCCAGAGAGCATCATGGTTGACTGTATAAGCTGCACAACTAAAATATGTGTGTATCTTCACAACTTTGTGTAACTTCACAACATTTACAGGGGACAGAGAGGGAAGAGGGGAGAAAAGAAAGAGTTTATTTTCCGTTCAGATTGAGGGGTTCTGGCGATGCTGTAAGACTTACTTCCAGCACTCAGCTCAGGAATCATTCCTAAAAGTGTTCAGAAAATCCATCTATGATGCTGAGCACTGAATCTAGGTTGACTGTGTTCAAGACAAACACTTTATCTGCTATACTTTTGCTCCTGCCCCAAATCTTTTTTTGAGTTCCAATAACTACAAAAAGCTCAAAAACGCTATTGCTAGGAAAATAATTTAGAGTTCCTAGATATAGGAAATAAGTAGAAAATGCAAATTGCTCTTTAGAATGGGAGTGTGTTGTAGGAATGTGGTTATGGATTAAGGAGTTGCCCAGAGCAAAGTAACATGTCAGTCTGGACCTAAAACTACCAGACAAGGAGAGAGCCTTAATGATGGGCTACTACTGAATATTGGAAGAGACATTCTTTCACTCATCCTAAATTCACACGAAGTATCAATGACAGGGCATTGCCTGTTGCATATCCTTCCCTAGGATCTGAGTCACAGGAACTTTATTGATGCTCCCAGGCTTTGGTGCAGTGATGCTGAAGGACCTTATACAAAAGCTCACTGTGGTAAGTATACTACACAGTAGATAATTGCTGTTACCTTCAAATCTTTCTCTTCATGCACACAGCTTTTGGGTTGATGCCTAAACTCTTTTGTTGTAGTTGTTACAGTACTGGAAGCATACCCCTGGAGGTGCACTAGGGCTACTCAATATTGGGATCAAACTCAGAGCTTCACATATGCAAGGATTTTGCTTCACTACTTATGCCACATCTCAGCTTATGTTTGAACACAACAGGCACCCAAGGGTTCACATAGGTTTCTTAGGAGTTAAGGATAAAAGGGGAATGGGATAGGTAAAACATTGAAACTATATGTTTATCAGTTTGAGCAGTGATTAGTTTAAATATCCATGAGGTTGTACTATTGTTTCTCCTGCACTCTTAGGTGGTGTGGAACTGTTGGCATCATTTCGTTCACACAATAGTTTGCAATGATTTTTAAATGTCCCCATTTCAACAGATAACGAGTTGGACTTCATGCTCGATACTTTCTATGAGAGAACTTAGGAAATTGGTGGCAATGTGTCAATTTAGAATTATCTAGATTTTAACAGGTATGTGACTTGGACTGCCTGTTAAAAAGAGTCATACGCAATTTCAAAATTGTGATTCTGTTCTATTGTTGACTTTATTTTTTATTACTGTTTAAGACTTTTATATCAGGTAACATTTATATCCCTATCACCGCAAAGTCATACAATAGGTTATAAGTAAAAATGAAATTCAGCTGTGTAGAACTGAAAATTAAGATAAGGCTTAATCTTTTGCTTTTGTTTATAGGCAGTATCTGTAGTATATACACTTCACCATTAAAAATTTCCCATACATTTTGTTTGTTTCTCAAGGTAAAGTTCTTTGAAGGAAAACTTTATTGAATTTTATAATTATACCATAATTTTAGAGATAAATAACATAAGACTTTCAGAGATCAAAATTTTTTTTTATAAATTGAGTGCTTATGTGCTTTATCCAGGAATCCAAGTTTTGCTGTTCCACCGTCTCCATTTATTACTCTACAAAACTTCCAGTTCTTTTACTGCTAATTATTTTTATATTTTATTTTGAAATAATTTAATATTATAAAATATTTATATAAATAGTACGTAACTTTTCATTAGTTTCCCAAGTTTTTCTTACTTTATATAACACCAAAGCCATGAGTTTACATTGCTTGATACTGTTAGCTAGACAACAAATATAATTGTTACTGTTTTGAAAATAAATTTATATTGATGAAATTTCAAGAAAACTATATTACTGACTTATAAAAAGTATAGTAGGATTTGCTTAGCTCAAATATGGAATCAACCTAAGTGCCCAAGGATAGATAAGTGAATAAAGAAACTTTGGTATTTATACTAATAGGATACTATTAGTCATCTATAAGAAATGACAAAATCAGGGCTGGGGAGATAGCATGGATGTAAGGCATTTGCCTTTCATGCAGAAGGTTGGTGGTTCTAATCTCAGCATCCCATATGGTCCCAGAGCCTGCCAGAGCGATTTCTGAACAGGAGTAACCCCTGAGCCCTGCTGGGTGTGACCCAAAAATCAGAAGGACAGAGACAGATACAGAATGGTTCCTCTGATCCAGTTCAATTCCAGGCATCTCCATATGGTCCCCCAGACTACCAGGGGCAACTTCTGAGTGCAGAGCCAGGAGTAACCCCTGAGAGCTGCCTGGAATGGCCCAGAAACCAATCAGAAACCAATCAATAATGTTTAATAAATAATGATCTTTTTAATATGTGGGTTGCAAAAAATATATAGTAAAGGAAGGAAAAAATTTTGTACAAAGGAAACTTAGTCCTGAGAACTGGTGATAGAAGTAATTTTATTAGATGGAGGTAGAAGGATAAGGGTATTGATGAAGGGAGAATGCAATAGTGGAGCTTGTAGTAATGTAACACTGTGTGCATCAAACCCTGTATTTCACACTATTGTAACTCATGATGCCTAAAATAAAATAGAATAAAATAAAATATAAAAATGCACCCCCAAGAGATAGAAAATTACAGGTAATTTACAAATGAAGCCCTGGTATAAGCATACATCAACTCTGAAAATGAATGTTCATTATAAGTGTAATTTCAGAGCCTTAAGAAAAGCAGGTCTTAACAAGTTGTGACTACCTGACATTAAATAGAAACAGGCACATCACGGATCCAATTTTCTCTTAAGAGCAAGTGTTCAGTACATTCTTTAATATCAAGTGGTCAGCACCATGCTTGTTTTATCTCCAAGTTATAAATTTCAAATAAGAAATTTAAAAATCAATCAAAATGAAAATGTAGTGAAATAGAAGATATATAAACAGATATATAAGTTCTGAGTAGATATTTTTGAACTGTGCATGGTTGCATAGGAAATACTCAGAGCATGTACTACATGCTGAAAACTTGGACTGGATTAATGGGGGATAGAATTTTTAACTTTTCTTACTTTCTTTAATAACCCCACCAACTGGAATAATTAGAGAATAATGTCCTTGGAATGGAAGAATAAAGCTACTAAATTAACAGAAAAACACAAAAAAAAAACCCAACATAATGTGCACATATAAATAAGTATATCTTCTCACATAACATGCAGAATAGAAGAGATAAACAAATTCATGGACATTGTGTATTTGCAACAAGGAAAATGCACTGCTGAAATTATTTTTGCTATTGATGGACAGATCCCCTATTAATAGGTCACATTTCTCAGGAAACCTTTCAAAAGAATTGACTCAATTTTTAAATGACTGCACTTAAAGGAATGTATGTGATTGATAAAGCACTTCTTACCTATGGGGAATTTTTGACGGATTGAGTGTACGTGTAGAGAAGTCAAAATCCACTATATCATGTGTAATTCTGACTCTTTATCTTTTCAGGACAAAATGTCAAGAGGAAATGGTAAAGGGGACTTTGCTACAGTGAAACTAATATATTTCACATATCTGTTGATAGTTTTCAGATTTTTTCCCAAGTATACCATTCACGTTTCATTCTTTTTTGTTTCTTCTGTATTTTCTTTCTGCTTATTTAAATCTCTGACACATACCAACTGAGTTTTACTTGTAGCCCTTAATCTAAGCACTCCACTATTTTAATATTATAGTCAATTATTTATGACATATATAGGTGATTGTAAGGGTTGTGATTTTCACTGTATGCTTTCAGAACATTGGCAGAGCAACTTTTAATCTAGAACAAAATAAAAAAAAAGGTAGAATAAAAACAGCAAAGTATCTCTTACTTGCCTTCCTGGAATATGGATTCTAATTAGACTGTCTTTTTCCCAGAAGGCCTTGGGCTAACATGTTCTCCTTTTGTGGCTATATATTTCTACAGTCAGTACTTTTCTGCTATTCCAGTTCCCATGAATTTCTTCATCACATTTGAAATCCGAAACTCATTTGCTTTCATCCATGGAAAAGCACCACACTTTCCTGGAAATATTGTATAAGAATAGATTCTTGGGCCCGGGAGGTAGCATGGAGGTAAGGCGTTTGCCTTTCACGCAAAAGGTCATCAGTTCGAATCCCAGTGCCCCATATGGTCCCCCGTGCCTGCCAGGAGCAATTTCTGAGCATGGAGCCAGGAGTAACTCCTGAGCACTGCCGGGTGTGACCCAAAAACCAAAAAAAAAAAATTATAAAAAAAAAAGAATAGATTCTTAGGGTTTGGTGTGGTGGCACAAGCAGCAGGGCATTTCCCTTGCATGCACTGACCTAGGACTGATTGCTGTTCGATCTCCCATTGTCCCATATGGTCCCCCAAGCTAGGAGAGATTTCTGAGTATCACTGGGTATGGTTCAAAAACAAACAAACAAAAGGTATAGATTCTTAAAATAGAAAGACCATAAACCTTATGTCATGAACCTTGAACTCTAATTCCAGTAGGTCACTTTATATTTTTTCAGATTTTGTCATTTTTAGTTGTAAATTGTATCCAAGGATTTTGTATATATCTGAGTACTATTTAAAGACAAAGCATTATGCCTAGCAGTTCAGTATAAAACCTCGTACAAAGTTTAGAAACTTTCTAAATTTCACTATTAAGGTTTCTTTCAGATATGTCTTGTTTACTTTGAGGTTTTCTAATGATTTAGAAAAATTATTTTGAGTTGGAAGTGTAGAGTGATTCTATGTGATGCTCAGGGGGCTGTAGGATTTACTTCTCTCAATACTTGAACAATTGCTAGACATGTCAGCTCTCAGTCTCAGGTTTGCAATGTTCCTCAACAGTATTTGGGAGTCAATTGAGACACACAGTGGTGCTAGCAATCAAATCTCTATATCAGCTTTTTGAGCTGTCTCTCAGTCCATTTCTCACATTCACTTATTTTTTTGGGGGGGAGGGGTTTGCAAAACCCAATTGCAATTTTGATATACTCCTGGCTCTGTACTTAGGGATCTCGCCTTGCAAAGCTCAGTGACCATATGAGATGCCAGGGAGTAAACGTAGGTCAGCAGCATACAAAGCAAGTACCTTACAAACAGTGCTATCTCTCCACTTTAATATCACTGTTGTTCATTTGGGAATTTTTGACCATATCCAATTATGATTAAATCTTACTCCTGACTCTGTGCAGGGATCACTCCTAGTGGGGTTCTGGGGATGATAGGATATGCCAAGAATCAAACTTGTTTAGGATATATGCAAGGCATGTGCCTTGCTTTTCTTTCTTTCTTTCGTTTTTGTTTATTTTTGCACTTCAAATGGTGGTGCTCAGGGCAATCTCCACATGCAAGGCAAGCACCCTACCCACTATCCTCTCACTCTAGGCCCCAAAAGCTTCACTTCTTTTGAAGCTCCCTTTCTTTAATAAACCTCCAATAAACACTACTATGCTTTTCACTGTTTCTGCTTTTCCAAACCTCAACAGTGGTGTTGAGGGCCATCAGTGATACACCTATGATATAGGGAAGTCATGTGATGCTAGGGATTGAAATCAAGGCTTTCGGGGCTGGAAAGATAGTATGGAGGTAAGGCTTTTTTCTTGCATGCAGAAAGACAGTGGTTTCTAATCCTGGCATCCCATATGGTTCCCTGAACCTGCTGGGGGTGATTTCTGAGTGTAGAGCCAGTAGTAGCCTCTGAGCACTGCCAGGTGTGACCCCCACCCCCCCTCCCCAAAACAAAGAAAAGAAAAGAAAAGAAATTAAAGCTGCCTGCATGCCAAGTATGTGCTCCAGTCCTTTGGAATTCTCGCAGGTCTCTACTTTGGATAGCATGGAAATCAGACAGGTTTGCTTGTGAAAACACTTGCAATTCAACTTCTCTGAGAATTCTACTCTAGGAATTGCTTTAAGACTACTTCATTAACATTTCTCAGCCATGGTGAAGTGCTGAATATGACTGTTAGGAAGGTTGGAGCCAAATAAATGTTTAAATATCCTAGCATAAATAGATCAATAAATAGTGGTATAATTAATTTTTTAATTACTCTAATTTAAAATCAACAATCAGATTCATCAAAAAGAGCAAATTCTGTACTGTGAAAGTTAGTCATATTTCAAAACTGATAGCTCTTATGTTCAAATATGTGCATTGATATATATATTATATTGCCATATGTTTAAACATGGGTAAATTCATCATTTTAAGTACATATGACAATCTGCAGTTTATTCTGGAGGTGTTTATGCCATACAAGAAAATGAGAGTGAAAACACATGACATAACTTAGAAATTTCTCATCTCTAAGATACAGGTTTCCACAATTTTAAGAAAGTGAGTGTGGGTTCTTTTTTTTTTTTTTTTTGTAAACTGAAATACTGTAAAGCATTTAAAAATAATAAAGATCATCTGCTATACAGGAAAGCTATTTAGCAATAATAGATGTGAAAATAACCTGCCAACTTGTTCCAAATTACGCACAAACCTAACATACAATAAAACCTAACATAGAACAAACTTAGAATGTCATGATAAATTAAGTCATTCTTGGTGGAGGAACTTGGCAGGGACACTCTTCCTGCTTAATGCCTATTGCTTAGTTAAAAGCATGCTGCAACTAATGCAGATATCATTCCCCTTTTATTGTAAAAGTGAAAATATTCTTGAGATCGCTTTCAGTTATTGAGAACAGGTATTATTATGGGTCTTTTGTAAAGGTAAAGTAAGAGTGTAGTGCTTCAAACTTTTTGAAAGGGGAATTTAGGCCACTTACTGGGTTGCTCAGGATCTACTCTTGGGTTTATGGCCTGAAGTGACCTTTAGAAATACTCAAAGAACCATAGGTGAACTCCTTGAAATTAAACTGGGGGTTGGGGACTGTCTTATCTTCCTGTACTCCTTCTATGGTGCTATATAGATTCACCCCAGGGTATAGGTAACTACCTAAGACCCGCCCCAAAATGGGAGGGGCCTTGGGAACGGATATTACGTTTATTTTACCTGCAAGACCCTGCCCATTTCCTGGGAGGGATCTTAGAAGGGTATATAGGATTGAGGTCTTTGGCCTTTGAACCCATTTGCCTTTTGGATCCTTGCCAGCATATAGGTCAGAGGTGACATGGATGAAAGAAGATGTAGGGCTAGCTAAGAATAGCATGCTTAAATGGTATCAGCCACAGCTGATGGCTAGGGCTGGATAAAGATGTTATCTCTCATGAAGCCTGCCTGTGAGTTCAATACCCACCGCTCTCATGAATTTCCAGACAGCAGTTAATGGGGGTTGAAGCCACGTGGCCTGGGATGGCAGGCAAAGGCCTTCATCTCCATCCAAGTACATCATAAGGCCTATTTTACTTCAGTGTTATAACTCAAACTTTTGAAGTGGGGGCACTCTTTATTTATAAAGTCAAGGTAGAAGTAACTTATCAAGCAATTTTATTCACATGAATTAGTGAAAGCAATCATAAAAGTAGAAAATATGGCTTAGGCATGAATGACTGTGTCAGAATTTCAGCAAAATTACTTCTTCACTGTAGGAGTTTGGGAACTGTACTTATTGTCTTGAGGCCCTTCTCTACCCTATAGCCAGGAGCAATGACTGGCATGCCTAAACATGGTGTAGTATTTAATAATATAATATATGTAGAATAAAAAAAATATATATGTAGAATAATCAGTTAAATTTTACTGGAGATAGAGTGTCATGTACCCTGCTATTATTAGGAAAGCATTTAGCAAATTTTAAGGTATAAAGAAAGAACTTGATCATAGGTTATTATAGGCTGAATGTGTCCCCACAAAATTATATGTTGCTAACATAAAGCTCAGTATTTCATAATGGGACTTTATTCTGAGATTGGATCTTTAGAGGGGATAAAGTGAAAATGAAGCCTTTGGAATGAGTCCTGATTTAATTTTATGGATGTGAATATGAGAAGAGGAAATCTTGGGGCTGGAGAGATAGCATAGTGGAAGGGCCTTTGCCTTGCATGCAGCCAATCTAGGAGGGATGATGGTTTTAATTCCAGCATCCCATATAATTTCCCAAGCCTGGTGGGAGTGATTTCTGAATGCAGAGCCAGGAGGAACCTCTGAGCGCTACCGGGTGTGTCCCAAAAACAAACAAACAAAGCAAACAAACAAAAAATAGAGGAAATCTTGGGCTGGAGCCATTGTGAAGTAGATAGGGCATTTGGCTTGCATGTGAGTGATCGAAGTTTAATCCCTGACATTCCTCAGACCACTGTCAGGAGTACTTCCAGAGTGTAGAACTGGAAGTTGTATATGAGCATCACAGAGTTTGACCCAAACAAAAAAGAAGAGGAAAATTTGACATATTGATTATAGTCGGAATGTATGCATGAATATAAGTATGTATGTAAAATATATGTATGTATGTATGTATGTGTATATGAACAAAAAGGGAATACACAGTGTGAAACAAGTGAATAAGTGATTCACCCTATGCAAGTGAAGGTGGGACATCTCTGAAGACACCAGTCTAACTGACACATTAGTTTTCACTTCAAGCTTCCAGAATTAGGAGAAAATGTGTTTCTCTAGTATTTTGACATGGTAGTCCTTAGTTGACTAGCAGATAGGAAGTGACTAAATTCAACAGAACTGGGGGCTTTGTATACATGAAAAGGGCTGAGACAGTAGCTCAGTTGGTACGATTCCTTCTCTTAGTGTATAAATAGACTAAAAATTATTTTTTTATTAACTTGTAAATAAATATGCCCTAAAAGGTTGACTAAGAATAAATGTCTCTCTATACACTAGTATTTTAGTACATCGATGCAATTTAGATATGTGCCAAATCAACCACATACTGTACATTTGTTATATATTTTAAAAATGAGAGTATAAATATAGTATTCCTTTCAAACAATGTTAGAAGTATTCTTTTATTATATTAGATCAAAATATTTATTTTCAAAAGATGTCTGACACTCATTGGGAATATGGGTCTGATTTGCATAATATAAAGAATGCTATTTGAAAAATATTTGTTAATTTGGATCATAATGACTTCAAGCCAATTATTTCTCCTACAGAGCCCTTATATTTGTTTAAATTTTAATCTATAAAGAAGATTCATATGTTGAGTCTTCTTTAAAGATTAAAGTTGTTCTTAGTAGATAGTGCTAGGAAACAAATTATTCAGGCGTGAGTGTTCTTTATCATCATAGGACCACATCATATCAGACCTTTTCTTCCCTAAAGACTCAACACCCATGTCTAATCCATGATTATCAATAACAGAGAAAATAGTAAGTCAATTTCATTTCATGGTTTGTTGTCCCATCATAACAAGAGGAATTTTAATATTTCTAGAGATGAGTCATTATTAGTGTGGATTGTTGTTTCAAATACTCCCAAGGAATATTTCACCAGAAGGCCCAGTAGGAAGCCTCACTCCTGAATGGATGGCTGGTCAATTCCTTAGAGACATTTTGAAATTCATGTTATGGCACTGACATTATGCTTCCTTCACAACTATACATCTAATTGGTTCTTCTCCCTTCTGGTGTTTGTAATTCAGGCAAATATACCCTTGATTAAATATCCCTTTACCTGGAAAATTTCAGCACCAAATCAAAAACACTTAGAAACAATTTTTTTTCTCTCTGTCTCCTCAGAATTTACATCAAAAAGTTTTGGCCAGGATGTGGCAGTGGGCTGTCTAAACTTTTACCAGATATAAAATCTGCATTTCTTTAGATATAGTCTGTCTCTTTCACCCACTCCTGATATACCAAAAAAAAAACCTTTCCCTTTAGAAATAGGAACTTGATAGAGAATCTCTGCTCCTCATTAATCCTTTATTTTACATCTGAGGCTAGCCTGCCAGGAACTGCTTTGAGATGTTAAAATTAACTTTCTCCTTTGTAACTCAGGACTCTTACATAATATAGTCCTTTTCACCAGAGCTGCATATCCCCTAGCCAGGTGTATTGTTATGAATATCAAACAAGGCTACTGTTAATGTTTCTGTGTACCAGAAAGTGTCTTTTTTTTGTCAATCTGAAAATTTTTCTCATACCTGTGACTAGCAAATTACCTCATATATATGTGTGTGTGTGTGTGTGTGTGTGTGTCCCACCTTAAATTTTAGAACATGCTTGTTCTCCCACATAGATTTTGTGTGGTCTTTCATTTTCTTTACATTTTGCCACCCGTGCATCCACTTTTCTCCAGAGAACTCCAAGAAGTTCTCTAATGCAATAGGACCCCAAAAGCTAGTCTGCAGCAGTATGTTT
>PVKC010018124.1:7327-19920 GCA_004027635.1 Crocidura indochinensis
TTGTCATGGGAACAACCACTGGCTCCATACTTTCTCATTGCCATATCCCAGGGGTTTTGTTTGTTTGTTTTTGTTGTTGTGGAGGTGTCAGGAGACTTTCCTCTCGGTTGTGGACAAGAAAATCAGGTCACTATAGAAAGCAATCTTGGTATTTGCACATGTCCTAGAACAAGGCCTAGGGTTGAGTCTTTAAGGTTCTAGAGGTTGTTCCAACATCATTGATGTGTTCAGTTTTCTGAGTCCTGTGCTCCATGTTTTTGCTAGTTACCTAAGCCATAGTCTAGGAAGTCATGATTCCAAAGATTCTGCTCAGTCTCTGTTGTCAGAATTGGGTCTCTGTGCTAAGAGATCTTGATTTTTGTAAGAGATTTGGACTATTGCTTAGGGTACGGTTTTCCTTAATGGTTTACAGGTAAGTTCTACCAGTCACTGTTGTCAAAGTCAGTTTTCTGAAGTTAGTGCTTTTATTTTTCATATTTCAAAGAACAATACATCTTCTGATTTCCACTGAGTGTTAGGTGATATGATAGGACCTCCAGTCTTAGGTCAAGTTGACATTTCCTCGCTGTCCACATTGTCTTATCAGCACTAGCACAAGTATATCTCCCAAAAGGACTTAGTTCCTGGTGGTGTTGCAGGGAGTTGTTTCAGTTCTACATCTGGAATCTGGGATTAGAGAACGGATAGTGTCAGATCTCATGGAGACTGAGTTGTATCCACATGACATATGTCCATGATGGGAGGCACCCTTGTGTAAAAAGTGTGAGTTCTTATCCATAGAAGATAAGATCTTCTGTCTGAGTCCATGATTTCCCCTAATTTACTATGCCTATACAAAAATATATGGTGTCCTTTGGTATTGCTGGTGCTATTCCGAGTAGGGATGACAGGCTACACATACAGTGCTGGTGGTGTGGTCTGAACTTTTATCCCAGGCAAGACGTTTCTTGGTTTTTGTACCCAGGAGCACCCAAGCTGAGAATATGCATATATAAAAAATAGAGCAAATATATGAAACTGAGCTAAAAAAATTAAAGAAAGAAAAAAAAGATAAGTTGAGGGGAAAAAAGGAAAAGAAAGGTATTTGAAAAAAGAAAGTGATGGGGGAGGCTATCTGTATGTTTAGGAGTATATATCTTAAGATGCATTATTAATACGATATTAAGCTTACATAGGCAATATAGGCCTCCCAATGAGGTCTACTGAGATAATCTTGTGGGGAGTGGAAGTCAAGGCACTTTTTCTTATCACTAATTTTAGTTTACAGTTTAAGATATGTTTTGCGGAATTTCAGAGTCCTGTAATGTCCTTGAGTGGGGAGTTTTGCTGTAGCTGATTCTGGCATGATGTATCGGTCCATGGTTTGACAGGGGTGAGAGGGGTCACAAGCTTAAGTCAGCAGGCCTGTTGGTTGAGGTTTCTTGTTGAGACACAAGAACGGGATTCTAGAGGGTGTCTTTCATTGAGGAGCTGAATGGTGCTTTATTGCGGAAGAGGTCGGACTTGGAGCCTATCAAGGTAAGAATTGAGGGAAAAGAGGGGTAATTAAGGGGGAGGTAACAAATCAGGGTTGGGATATGTGGGAATATAAGGGTCTCTTGGTGTGGAGGGGCAATGAATAAGTGAGGCTATATTCCTCATATAGATGAATATTTAAGGTTAAGGCTTGGCAGTTAGAGAGGACTTCAACATTAAACAAATAACGTCCACATACACTTTGATTTCACAAATCTATTTGAGTGCAATCCTCCTTATATAGGGTGTTCCATTACCTTTTATGTAGTCAAGGGTAAGAGTGTTCTTGGATGGGTTTAAAAAGGGTATTTGTCCCGGACGCTTTAGCGCCCACGAATTTTGAGAATATTAATAAATAAAAAACGACAAAGGGACATTACTTTGACTATTGTCTGAAGTTGTGTGAGCTCTGGGCCCAGCTCTGGCCCCTGCTGTTTGTGAATGCATAAGGGGTGGAGCTGCCCTCCACCCCAATTCCTCCCCCCCCCAGGGCCCAGCTTACCTAAGGTGCTCCTGAAGAGCCCCTCTGGCATGGGGGAATCTAGCCCCCCAGACTAATGGGTAGTTCGGGGGGTCCTTGGGCTAGCTGTCCATCCCAGTGCACCCCACATGCCAGTACAAGAGGAAGAGAACTCCTGGCTTGTGGGGGCTCTGGGCACAGCTCTGGTCCCTCCTGTTTGTGAATGCATAGGGGGTGGAGCTGCCCTCCACCCCAATTCCTCCCCCCCCAGGGCCCAGCTTACCTAAGGTGCTCCTGAAGAGCCCCTCTGGCATGGGGGAATCTAGCCCCCCAGACTAATTGGAAGTCCGGGGGTTCCTCGGGCTAGCTGTCCATCCCAGTGCACCCTACATGACAGTACAAGACCAAGAGAACTCCTGGCTTGTGGGAGCTCTGGGCACATCTCTCTATTTTCTTTTTTAATAACTTTTGGTCATCTTGAAACAAATGTATTATGATCAATTATGTCAAATATGTAATGCATTTTCTTTAAATAAATTTAGTAAAGAAGAAAAATCAAGCTCACAAAAACTACATGATCAGAAATCTTATATAAATTCAAAATACTCAATAATTCTACTATTTTTGACCCCAAAATGGGAGGATATAACATATATAACACATATATAATAGATTTTTTAATCATTACTACTACTCCATTCATTACTCTCTTATATTATATTAAAGCTAATCAAAATAATGGTTTGCATGAATATTCCAAAGCATTTTCAAATGTAGTATACAAAAATTTGTCATAATTCATAGAAAAGCAATGCCTATGGCAAGGTTGAATATGAATGCTGTAGACAAGAGAAATCTGCTAGGGCAGAATGGGATGCAATACTGGATAATGCATTTTTGCCCTGGTCACAGTAAATACTGACCTGTTCTCTGGGCAGGCTTTATGCAGATATCATGCATGGGAAGAAGAATGATGATACTGTTCTTGTTATTTACAAATTAATTAATGACAATCATATTTGCATTATTCAGAGGTGATCAAAATTGATCCTATTTTCAGTTTTCAGGAGTGACTATATATTTTCATAGAGACCTATAATGCACAGACAGAAAGTTATGAAAAGGATCTTTCTCAGTTGAGACTCCATGATTACAACTGATGTTATATTCTTTTATCCCATCAGGCACCCTCAGGAAGATGAAACCATTTTCCTTTCAAAACAACTATAAAAATAAAATGAGATTTAAAGAAACTTCTACAACACAATACCAAAGTCTTTTGGTTTTGGCCCAGGGATCAAACCCAGGTTCTCACACATGCAAGGCAAGTGTTCTTCTGCTGAGCTACATTCCCTGCCTACAAATTAACTTCTTTTTTCTTTTAAAACAAAGTGTCTGGGAGCCAGAGTAATAGTTAGGGTGCTTGCCTTGCAAGCAGCCAACCAAATTCCATCCCTGGCATCCCATATTGTCCCTTGAGTCAACCAGGAGTAATTCCTTAGCTCAGAGCCACAGTAACCACTGAGCACCGCCAGGTGTGCTCCCCAAACAAAATAAACAAAAAGTATCTGTTTATTTTTACCCATCACTCTTTTTGTGGTTTTATTGTCTAGAATCATTGAGTTATAACAGTTGCTCTCTACATTTAAAATGTAGAATGTTATATCTTGATATATATTTTTATACACCACTTCACATATTAATATTTCATGAGGAATACAATGAAAATCTACCTCAAATCTCAAAGTTACACCACAGTTATAGTTATAACTATAGTCATCATTTTCACATTGGATTCTCAGACTTTATTCATCTAAACATTTCTAACCTTTGCTAACCTCTCCCTTTTGCTCCTCTCCCTCAGTTCAACAGAATAGAATTAAAAATCCAAAGACAGATAGCAAGGTATCTAATCAGTTAAAAAAGGGGGGGGGCAAACAAGAACTCAGACCCTTTTTTAATGCCATACACCAAAGCAAAATTAGATTAAGTAAAATTAATTAATTAATTAAATTTAGATTAATATTCTATCAAACCAGAATCCATAGGTATATAGAGGAAAATATAGGTAGGGCACTGCATGATATTGAGGCTAGAGGTATTCCCTCCACCACCCAGGTAGAGGCATTTTTAAAGATGAAATGCCATTGACAAAGCAAGTGGAATCAAAGATAAAGAAATGAGTCTACATTAAATAAAGAAGCTTCAGCACCTCAAAAGAAGTGGTGACCTTGAATACAAAGACAGCCCACAGACTGGGAAAAGTACTTTTTGCCTACCACTCATTTGAAAAAGAGGTAAGATCCGATGTGTATAAAACACTGTAAAACACTATAAGGAAAAAAACCCACTATCCAACCTCATCAAAAAATGGAGAAAAGAAACTTTCGCAAAGAAGAAATACAAATGACCAAAAAGCATGTGAAAAATGTTCTATATCACTAGTCATCAGAGAAATGCAAATCAAAACAACAATGAGATACCACTTCACACCAGAGATAGTAGCATTAATCAAAAAGGACAACTGAGGTTGATAATAAAATGGGGATAAAGAGGCCAGAGGCGAGGTGGCGCTAGAGGTAAGGTGTCTGCCTTGCAAGCGCTAGCCAAGGACGGAAGGACCACGGTTTGATCCCCTGGGTTCCCATATGGTCCCCCCAAGCCAGGGGCAATTTCTGAGCACTTAGCCAGGAGTAATCCCTGAGCATCAAATGGGTGTAACCTGAAAAACAAAACCAAAACCAAATAAAAAAGATGCTGGAAAGAGAGCATGGAGGTAAAATGTTTGCCTTGCATGCAGAAGGTCGCTGGTTCGAATCCCAACATCCCATATGATCCCCTGAGCCTGCCAGGAGTGATTTCTAAGCATAGAGCCAGAAGTAACCCCTGAGCACTGCTGGGTGTGACCCTCCCAAAAAATGGGGAAAAAGGGATATTCATTCACTGGTGGGAATGTTAACTGATCCAACCTTTTTTTTTAAACCTTTTTGGAAGTCAATATGGCTATTGTTAAAAACAACAACAACAACAACTAGCAATTGAGCTTTCATAAAATCAGTAAGCCTGATCCATAGACTGTACCTCAAGTGTCCAAAAGCACAATCTAGAAAAGATAACTGCATATCTATATTCATTGCAGCCCTATTCACTATCATCAAAATCTAGAAACAACCCAATTATTCAACAAGAGATGACTGGATAATAAAACTATTGTAGACGTGTGCGTGCACACACACACACACACACACACACACACACACACAATTAAATACTACTCAGCAGTAAGAACAAATAAAGTCATGCAATTTGCTGCTTTGTGAATGGATCCGGAGAACATCATGTTGAGTGAAAGTAGTCAGAGGGAGAGGGACAGATGCAGAATAATCTCCCTCATGTATGGGACAATAAAGAAACATTGTAAGGAAATAACAAAGCCTAAAAGGCAATTAAAAGAATGAACCGCTTCCTGTCTTTCAGTAGGAGGCTTATCATTGGATTGCTAGGGAAGAGGAAATATTAGGGACAGGAACACTAGGACCATGGTGGAGATATAAGGTTCCTGCTTTAAAGAAAGGCTGGAGAAAGGAGGGAAACGGGTTGTTGATGTAGCAAAGTGGACACTAGTGAAGGGATTGATGTTGGAACACTGTATGCCTGAATATTAATAATAAGTAAGTTTGTCATTTTAATTGTCAGTGATTAAAAACAGAAAAAGTTATTCAAAGTAGCTACATTGAAGAGTAAAACAGATAGTACAGAAGGTAGTACAGAAGGTTAGGTGCTTGCCTTGCATGTGGATAACCTGGGTTTGATCCTGGGCATTACATATGAACCCAAAGCATCATCAGGTGTGATCCCTGAGCACAGATCCAGGAACAAGTTCTGAGCACTGCCAGGTATGGCACCAAATTCAACCCCTGGAAGTAATTAAAGTAATTATATTGAGATAAAATTCTCACACTCTAAAATTTATTTTTGGAAAGTGTATATGATTTTGTGATTTAGCATATTCATAGGGTTGGGAAAACATCAGTACTATGTAGTTTTTAGTCCCTACTCACCACAAAATGAAAAACCCTTATCAATTAGTTGTCACTCCTTAATTTCTTTCTTACCTGGATCCTAGAAAATACTAATTATAATCTTTATCACTCTGCCTATTCTAGAATTTCAGAGAAATAGAATCAGATAACATTCTGCAGTCTTCTGTGTTTGAAAGTTCATTCATGTTTTAGCCCTTGCCAGCACTTTATCCCTTTTCAGGGCCAAATAATATATCACTGTACATATGCATATGTGTGCATTTATGAATATACTGCATTGTTTCTATAATCATCAGTTAATAGCACGTAGGTTATTTCTAATTTAGCGCTATTTTATTTTTATTTTTGGGGGGTCACACCCAGCAGCTCTCAGGGGTTACTCCTGGCTCTATGCTTAGAAATCGCTCCTTGCAGATTAAGGAAACCATCTCGGATGCCGGGATTTGAACCACCATCCTTCTGCATGCAAGGCAAAAGTCTTGCCTTCATGCTATGTCTCTGGCCCCTAATTTTGTGCTATTTTAAATGACCATTAGTTCCAGGTAAAAGATGATATGGTTTTAAATCTCTTGTATACATGCCTAGAAATGGATTGTTTAACATTTTTAGAAAATTATAAATTGCTTTCTAAAATGGTTGATCTCTTTTCCACCAATGAGCTTTCAATTTTTTCCCCAAACACTTACCCAAACCTGTCATTATCTTTTTATATTAAAGCCATCCCAATTAATATAAAGTGGTGTTTCATTGCAAGGTTGTTTTGTTTCAGTAAAGAGATGTATTATCTCTTAAGTGAAAAAATATTCTTTAAAAAGAGAAAAATAAATAAGTAACACATGACTTATGGTATGAGTGCCACTTCTATTAATTTTAATAATCCTTGAAATTGCATGATCCAAAATTTCAAAAAACTCAGTGATGTTAGAAAATCAGGACTGGCATCTCCAATTTATTTAAAAATATTTCAGCAGCACCAACATTCTTGTGCAGATCTCTGAGATATTTGCTTTCAGTTGAATGGTCATTTGATATTTAATTGTAAATTAACCCATCAGCTATATCATTCCACCTGGTTTCTTGCTAAATAGATTAGAAGGGTAAGTGGAGTGAGAATAAGGAAAGTGATTTCTCAAAAAGACATGAAGATTTGAACAGTCAATGAAACAGAACTGTGCTGTACTCTGCATTGCCAAGAAACTGATGCAGTACCTAATGAAATTTGGCTCTATTCAGAGTTTTTCTAAGTAGACAATTTGTCACTATTTAGTGTGATTATTTTTAGAGTGAATTAATTAACCCTTGGAATATTACTGCTTTTTCTGTGAAGTGTGGATGTAGGAGTGTGGATATTTATAGAAATATCGAAGGAAAACCCTTGCCAGAGAAGGTTCATCACTCTGGCAAAGCAGAGATGTGGGAAAAGGTCTCTGAAGAGTGTTTCACCTATAAAGAACTTCCATGGGACTTTCAGTATTGGCATCTCATGAGAGCTAATTCCTGACATTTGTTTTCTTTTGGGCATCATACCTAATAATACACTGGGGCTACACTTGGCTTGGTACTTAGAGTATGCCTGGCAGTGATTGGAAGATCAAAGAGAGGCCTTCTGCATGCAAGTCACATGCTCCAGTTCACTAATCAATCTTATTGCCTCCAACTGCTGGCTCCAGAAGCCTCTGATGTTTAGGTGGACAAGGTGATTATTGTAGAAGTGTCTATGATATTTCGATCACATAATCTTTAGTTAAATGGTAAGTATTTAGTACACAAATCCAGTCTTTGTTTTAAATCAGGGTCTCCCAAGCAGTGCTTGGGAGCACTGACATTGGTACTGCTCAGAACAGCACTGCTAGGGGATCATTCTAGTGTTGCTTTGAGGACTATGAAGTTCTGGGGATTGAGCCTGGGGTCTCCATGTTTGAGTTTTCTCTTTGGCTTGACAATTACTTATTCTTTTAAATGTAGAGAAAAATATTTTGAACTTTGGTTTCCTCAGTATCCTATTTTAAATTCTTTCCAAGGGGGACCAGAGTGATAGATAGTAGTGTTTGGACTCTTGCACATGGCAGACCTGAGTTGATCCCCAGCATTTCTTTTGTTCCTTGCATACTAGGGGTAACTCCTGAATACTAAGGCAGAAATAACCTGAACATCTAATTCCTAAGTACAGAGCCAGTAATAACCCCTGAGAATCTCCAGGTTTAGCCCCAAACATAACATATAAATTCTGTTTAAGGAATTTCCTAATTATCTTATACTTGTAACATTCAGGTTCAGATAACATAAATTTTTTTTACAAAATACCTCTTTACACAAAACACACACAAATACACACATAACCCTCTAAAAACATAGTATCTATGGCTATATCTAAAATCATATTTTACTGAAAGTCACTTTTTGCATATTCATCATTTTCTTTTCCAAATTTAAGATGCTCTTAGATTATAGTATATGTTATTGTTTCTTGTGTTTTATTCAGGGGCAAGGCTTCCCCATCAGTGTTGGGGGGACACCAAAGCTTTAGTAGTGTTTAGGTAGACATGCAGGTGCCAGGGATCAAAGGCAGGGCTCTATGTGTGCCAAGTGTGTGCTCCAGCCTTAAGGATTCACATTCCAGCCCATACTTATAGTCTTAACTGATAACTAATTAAAGAGTTTAGACATGAAACCCAATATAGTTGTTATGTGAGAGGATTTTTAACTTTATCTCATTTGGTTTAACCTGAACTAAAAACACTTGAATTCCAAGAGGGCGACTACTACCTTAGTTCTCTGCCTCTGTGTCAAAGTTTTTTTTTTTTTAATTTTAGGGCCAAACTCAATGAAAACCAGAGATTACTCCTGGCTCTACACTCAAAAGTCACTCCTGATGGTGCTCACGGACCATAAGGGATGCAGGGGATAGAATCTGGTTTGTCTGCATGCAAGGCAAACAAATGCCTTCCCCCTATACTATTTCTTCCATCCTGTCCAAGATTTTTTTGTATAAGTTACCTATGCAAAAAGAAAGAGAAAGATAAGGTAAAATAATATAAAAATAGAAAAGGAGACATCCACTTCAATATCTATACTAAAATAAAGACATCAAACAATCAATCAATAAATATATATGTGGAAAAATGATTATTTTGTTTTTTTTTCCTTTTCCACCTGCATAGGCACAAAAATTATTGGGGATATTATAGAGGGAATTCCCTTGGCCTAGGAGATACAGGGTTTCTCCATCCCTGCAGTATACTGTCATGGGGTTAACTATAGACTCCTTGCATGATCCTTTACTCTCTCCTCGGTGCTTTCGTGATGTATGGAAGACTTCTGCTTCGTCATGGATGGTAAAATCAGTCCTTTGTATCTAGAGATCTTGGTGACTGTGAAGCTTGTGATGGAATGGAATTCAGAACCAAGACTAATGTGTGGTGCTTTCTTAGTTGCTGCAGGGTTCACTGGATATCAAATTTGACATTTATTTTTGTATTGTTATGGTGTTTCAATTACCTTTCTCATGTCCTCTCTCAAACTGAGGCAGATAGCCACTAGAAGGACTCCACCCATTCTCAGTATATTTTTAATTAATTATATTTATTATTTTTTATTATTACATTGCTTAATCTTTACCCCATTCTATTGCCTTTCTCTCCCTCAAACAAAACCAAATAACTCGATTTATCTAGGTTAGACTCTCAAATAGAGGGAGATACAAGGGAGGGCACCAGGACCAAACAGATGTATGATTACTGATAGTAAGCTGGACAAAGAGGGGTCCACCTACTCTAGCAGCCTGGGGGGTGGGGATGATGGGAGATATGGGTTGCAGAAAGGGAAGGGGGAAGAGAGGAGGACAAATTTGGTGGTGGGTATTCCCATGATTCAATGTTACTATGTACCTAAAATAGTAATGTGAAAGATATGTAAGGCACTATGATCAAAATAAAAAAATTATATATAAAAAATCTTAATAAAAATGTTACCTATGCAAAACTATTTACAGTTTCATTAAAAGTTTATTTTTATGGGGCCCGGGAGATAGCATGGAGGTAAGGCATTTGCCTTTCATGCAAAAGATCATCGGTTCGAATCCCGGTGCCCCATATGGTCCCCCGTGCCAGCCAGGAGCAATTTCTGAGCATGGAGCCAGAAGTAACCCCTGAGCACTGCCGGGTGTGACCCAAAAAACCAAAAAAAAAGTTTATTTTTATAATCTCCACAACATAATTGACTGATGATATTTTATGTCTAAGCCTCACTCAAAAATACTGCAAGTTCAGTTCCAGGACTCAGTAGTTAAAGCAAGTATTACAATGAATCAAGTCATAGATATGTCTATGTTTTCCATTGCATCTGAAAGTTATCTTTATGCCATAGTGAGTGCAAAATATATTGTTTAACTTTTATGTGTAACTTTTATGCTTTTATATGTACATAAAAGCAACTGACATACCTGTAAAACAATGTATATACCTATTATTTTAGAAACAATGTATATACAATAAAAATAGTTTACTGCTATAAATTGCTAACATCATTTAAACATTTGGTAACTTGTAATATTTTTTTTGCTGTTAAAGGAGTGCCTCCTTTATATTGAAAGCTACTGAGTACCACCATACTAGATGCTGGATGCAGCTGTGACAATTAGTAATATAAGAAAAGTTACACTGTATATGTGGTAGAGCACATGACTTGTATGCATGAAGTCTTAAGTTCATGTCCTCCTCCCCCCCAGCATCCTTGAATATGACACTGGAAACCTGGACCATTGATAGGTATACAACAAAAATAAATTGTTCAAAGCCCGAGATGTGACTCCAGTGGTGAAGTACATGGTTCTTCACATGTATGAAACCCTGAGTTTGATCTCTGGCATTACTTAAAGAAAAAGAGTGAGGAAGAGATAGAGATAAGCTGTTTGCCTTGCCTGTGGGCAATTCAAATTAAATCAAGAGCAGGCCTATATTCTCCAAGCACTTCCAAGAGTGATATCTGATCATAGAGGCAGGAGTAAGCTCCAATAACCACTGTGCATTATCCCAAAACAACAACAAAAGGCAGCCATGAAGTTTGCCTCTCAATGGGCTCTTTTCTAAAAAAGAACTCTCTCTGTAGATTATAGTATGTAGTAGTTGTCGATATTATTTTACCCAAGTGAAAAGTCTTTCAAAATTTGAAGTCAATCCTCTCATATCTTATGACACTGCTCTGTTCACAATTTGTGTCATATTTTAAACCCTTTGTTGACTTTCCAACAAAGTTCACAGCACTTTCATCAGACATAGATTCTTTTTTTATTCATCATTCCATCATTATGTTTCTTTTTTTCTTTTTTATATTTTATTTAAACAACTATATTATTACATACATGATTGTATTTGGATTTCAGTCATGTTAAGAACACTACCCATCACCAGTGCAACGTTCCCATCACCATTGATCCAAATCTCCCTCCTCCCCACCCACCCCCCCGCCTGTACTCTAGACAGGCTCTCCATTTCCCTCATACATACTCATATTAGGACATTTCAAAATGTAGTTATTTCTCTAACTGAACTCTTCACTCTTTGTGGTGAGCTTCATGAGGTGAGCGGGAACTTCCAGCTCTTTTCTCTTTTATGTCTAAAAATTATTATTGCAAGAATGTCTTTCATTTTTCTTAAAACCCATAGATGAATGATACCATTCTACGTTTTTCTCTCTCTCTCTGACTTATTTCACTCAGCACAATAGATTCCATGACAATCCATGTATAGGAAAATATCATGACTTCATCTCTCCTGACAGCTGCATAGTATTCCATTGTGTATATGTACCACAGTTTCTTTAGCCATTCGTCTGCTGAAGGGCATCTAGATTGTTTCCAGAGTCTTGCTATGGTAAATAGTGCTGCAATGAATATAGGTGTAAGGAACGGGTTCTTGCATTGTATTTTTTTGTTCCTAGGGTATATTCCTAGGAGTGGTATAGCTGGAGTTTGATTTCCATTTTCTGGAGGAATCTCCATATCGCTTTCCATAAAGGTTGAACTACACGGCATTCCCACCAGCAGCGGATAAGAGTTCCTTTCTCTCCACATCCCCACCAACACTGTTTGTTCTCGTTCTTTGTGATGGGTGCCAATCTCTGTGGTATGAGGTGGTACCTCATAGTTGTTTTGATTTGCATCTCTCTGATGATTAGTGATGTGGAGCATTTTTTCATGTGTCTTTTGGCCATTTGTATTTCTTCCTTGTCAAAGTGTCTGTCCATTTCTTCTCCCCATTTTTTGATGGGATTAGATGTTTTTTTCTTATAAAGTTCTGTCAGCGCCTTGTATATTTTGGAAATTAGCCCCTTATCTGATGGGTATTGGGTGAATAGTTTCTCCCACTCAGTGGGTGGCTCGTATCCTGGGCGCTATTTCCTTTGAGGTGCAGAAGCTTCTCAGCTTAATATACTCCCACCTATTAATATCTGCTTTCACCTGCTTGGAGAGTGCATTTTCCTCCTTGAATATGCTTGTAGTCTCAATGTCCTGCAGTGTTTTGCCTACGTGTTGTTCTATGTATTTTATGGTTTCAGGTCTGATATCAAGGTCTTTC
>PVKC010018125.1:0-19805 GCA_004027635.1 Crocidura indochinensis
GTGCTTGCCAGAAGCAATTTCTGAGCATTGAGCCAGAAATAATCCCTGAGCACTGCTGGGTGTGTGACCCAAAAACCAAAAAATAAATAAATAAATAAACAAAATGCTCATTACCTTTCATCAATAGATATCCTCTGGTTCCCATTAATCCAGCCATTATCTCTTACATTCTGCTCTTCCAAGGTTTTGTAATCAATATTGTAATCTAAGGTCAAAGATTTTGTCATTGTTTGATTCTATCTTTTTTCTTATTTAGTTTTACTTTATCACAGATGAATAGTTTACCTGGCATTTAAATGTTTTTGAGTTCTATTTACTTTGCAGAAAATTGAAAGACTTTATGTTTTCTTAGGGCCTCGTGGTATTCCATTGTATATATTTACCATAATTACTTATCCATTCATATAACTATGAATATTTACATAAAATTAAGGTAATATTTGATTATTTTGATTTGCATTTTCTTGATAAAAATAAAAAAGAATTTTATATACCTAATTATCATGTTTTCTTGAGAGTAGTCTTTTCATTTCTCTCCATTTTAATGGGTTACTGTTTTTTGATTGAGGTTTGATATATCATTTATTACATCTTCATTTGATATATTTTGATGTGCAACTGTTTTTTATATTTGCAGTGTATCATTTTGTATTATGTATTTTCTTTGCCATGCAAAATTTTCTCTTTGATATAATCATTTTGTTTATTTTCTCTCTTGAGTCACAATATGAAGATACCACTGTGGTCTGTATCCTGAGGCAGGAGTTCCACCAGTGTGAAATAAAAATCCACTAGTTGTGAGATCACCTTACGCACAGTATCTCTAATCCTATGGTGGATGGGTCTGAAGAAGCAGGATTAGCGGTAAAATATTAATAAACCAAGCCAGTCAGAAGCCAGTGTGCACGTCATAGTGTTGTCTCTGAGTGTCAAGCCAAAATTATCTTTTCTTTATTATCCCAGAACAAAATCTACCAGGGCAAGTCAGGGAAGAGTGATGCAGGTGGACTTTTACATATCAAAGGAGTTTTATCAGAAAGAGTAAGATGGGGGCCAGAGTTGTAGCACAAATGATAAGGTGTCTGCCTTGCCCACACTAGCCTAGGACGGACTGCATTTCGATCCTCTGGTGTCTCATATGGTCCCCCAAGCCAGGAGCAATATCTGAGCGCATAGCCAGGACTTAACCTCTGAGCATCACCCTTGTGATTTCCCTCCCCCACCAAAAGAAGAAAAGAGGAAGATGGAGAATGTCTTTGTTTTGGTTTATTAGCTGGTGTCATCTGACAACCAGAGGGTGCTCAGGAATTCCGGGTTCCCCACCAGTAACTCATGGCCAAACAGATATTCAATTCAACATAAAGACCTAAGGATACTCTCCTGCTCTGTCCTAAGTACTTGTGCTGAAGAAATTGGCTTTTTTTTCCAATATATTTAATGTTTTAATATATTTTATGGATTATGGTCTTATTTCAAGTTTCTTACTTTTTAAATTAACTTTCCTGAATGACATTGAGATTAAGTTCTACTTCTTTTGGTTCTCCTTTCTTCCTTCTTTACTTCCTTTTTTCCTTCTTTATTTCTTCCCTTTTTTCTTCCTCTTCCTCCATTTATTTCTTTCTTCTTCCTTTCCTCTTTTCTTTCTTTCCTTTATTGGCTCTCCAGTTTTTCTAACACCATTTATCAAAGCAGGTTTCTTTGCCCCATTTTATGAATCTTGCTCCTTTATCATAGAATAATGTTCCATAAATCTGGAGTTTACTTCTGGTCTTTTCTGTTTCATTGATGTGTCAGCCCCTATATATCCCTGTTAAAAATATTATTTAATTTTTGAACTACATCAACTTTATAATAACTTGAAATCAGGAAATGCAATAGCTCCCATATTTTCACTCAATTACTGTGTTTTGATGGTTTTTAAAGCACCTATCAATTTTAATTTTTTTTTGCAGGAGGCCAAATCATACACTTATTTAAAGTTACTTGATTCTGTAGTATTAATTTTAAAATGTGAGCACATAAAAATTATAGTCTTTTATTCAGGTTCCATTCGATAGAATAGACTCTTCAGAATATCTAGTTTTTTGGAGTGTCAGTTATTTAACGTTTTCTATAAATTCCAGCATTCTCTGTTTTTTTCACTTTCTAGGAATTTCTGCTACTAGTATTGCATTTTTCCTAATCTTACTGCAAATAAAAGTGTGAAAATAATATATAATAGTATCTTCCTAGTTTTATTCTGAATGTTTCTCAATTTTTTCTTTAGGGCAGAGAAGACAGAAGTTTTGAGTGAAGACCTTCTTCAGGTAAGGTTGCTACTGGTCCTCTTAAATTCAGATACGCTTTTTTAAATTAATCCATTTTAAATCTTACTTAAATTGCTCAGCATATCCTTCACAATAGCTCCTTCATTTTGTTGTTTGTGATGGTATTTTTGTCACACTTGGTGCTCAAGGCTTACTCTTGACCTATGTGCAATCATTCCTGGTAGAGCTTGGTGGGACCAGAGATTGTAATTAATAAAGCTGCACAAAAGACAAGCACCTTCTATGCTGTACTATCTCTCTGCTCCAGTACTTCATTTTATCATATTAGTTAGGTATGAATTTTTTCACAAAAATTTAACTTCTTTAAATTTTATTACTATTATTTTGAAGTTCTGGGGACCAATCTTGGTCTTAAATATACAAGGCATGTATTTTACCACTAAGCACAATTCTGTTTTTCAGGTGACTTTTAATGACTTTTTATTCATCGTTGTTTGCTCTCTATTCTCTGTTGTTGGATATTGTCTCTCAATGTTCTTTCTCTATGGATATGTGAATACAAATCTTTCACATGACTTTACTTTTAACAACATCTTTTTATGACCTTGTCCTAATCTTTGACAATACCTTCTTTTATTTCTGCAGGTGGAGAAGAGGCTAGAGCTGGTAAAGCAGGTGTCTCACAGTACACACAAGAAGCTTACTGCTTGTCTCCAAGGCCAGCAAGGAGCAGAGGCTGACAAACGTTCTGTAAGTTTTCACCTAACCTAATTTTTATTATTTATTTATTTATTTATTTATTTATTTATTTATTTATTTATGGGTTTTGGGTCACACGGATGGTGTTCAGGGGTTACTCTGGCTGTGCTCAAAAAACACCCTTGGTTGACTCGGGGATCATATGGGATGTCAGAAATTGAACCAGGGTCCATCTGTATTGGCTGCATTCCAGGCAAATGCCCTACTGTTGTGCTGTCGCTGCCACCCCTAACCTAATGTTTGTTTGTTTGTTTTTTGGGCCACACCCATTTGATGCTCAGGGGTTACTCCTCGCTAAGTGCTCAGAAATTGCCCCTGTGTTGGGGGGATCATACTGGACGCCGGGGGATCGAACCACGATCCTTCCTTGGCTAACGCTTGCAAGGCAGATACCTTACCTCTAGCGCCACCTTGCCAGCCCATAACCTAATGTTTTTAACCATGCCTGTTTAGTGTAAATAACTCTTTCTCTACCTGTTAGTTCATCTGCAGTGTTGCTGAAGAATAGAAGTCTCTCTCACTCTATCTCTCTCTCAGCCATTTAATCTTATTCTGAATATAAACTTTGTTCCCATCTGGTTCTTTTTATATTCTTTTTAGACTGTAGTAATTGGGTAGGAATTGCTGACAATTACAGCTTTAAGGATGGTATAAACTTTCTCTTATCCCTCATTTAGCTCCTTCAGATTTCATTTGTCTTAAAATATAATAAAATTAATACCTATTATTTATTAGCTTGTCTAGGTAATACTTTCCTTCATTCATTATTTTCTACTCATCCTTCTCATTTTGAACACATTTAGCTCATATTCATCTTCAGCTTGCCACATTCTCTCTTCTTGTAGAATATTTTCTGAATTTCCAGGCAACATCTTTGATTATTAAGTTAGATACTTTCTTAGTTCAGTTTCTCAGTTACTTCCCTCAATCACATAACAGTAAGCACCTCTGGGTGTGGCCCAATAACCAATCAATAAATAAAGTTTAAAATAAAATAATGTTTTTTGTAAACATATCAGTTTAAAATTAAGTTACTAAAATATTCTTATATGAGCACTGTAACTAGAGTCCCTGACATATAAATCCTTTGCACAAATTAATCTCAGAAATGTAATAATTGAGCTGCTATATGGCCAAACATTTTCGTTGTTAGTATCAATCACCGTGACACAAAAACATTCATTCAAAAAAGATATTCACAGGGGGCCAGATGGTGGCGCTGGAGATAAGGTGCCTACCTTGCCTGCGCTAACCTAGGACGGACCTCGGTTCGATCCCCCGGTTCCCCATATGGTCCCCCGTGCCTGCCAGGAGTAACCCCTGAGCGTCACTGGGTGTGGCCCAAAAACCAAAAAAAAAATATATATTCATACCAGCATTCATTACAATACTTAGTTCTTTTGCTGGCAGGTAGAAATAGTTCTGGTGTTCAAGAATAAAGAATGACTGGATAATAAATGTGTGGTAAACAGTGGAATATTGTACAACTTTGAGGAAGGCTAAAATCATGCAATTAGCTGCAACTTGTATATAGATACTAAAACTGCAAGCTACAAACTTACTTTGATAAGGTTTGAATATGCATATATATATTATATATGTGTGAATTTAGATAAAATAGAAACAATGATTAAAATCATATATTTATTTGTGTCTCACAAAACTGAGTACCTAGGAGTCAGTAAAGGAATTATAAAAATTAGACAAAAAAAAACTGTAAGTTGGGGCCCGGGAGATAGCATGGAGGTAAGGCGTTTGCCTGTCATGCAAAAGGTCATCGATTCGAATCCTGGTGCCCCATAAGGTCCCCCTTGCCTGCCAGGAGCAATTTCTGAGCATGAAGCCAGGAGTAACCCCTGAGCACTGCCGGGTGTGACCCAAAAACCACACACACAAAAAAAAAACCTGTAAGTTATTTTTAAAAGCAAATAAATGGCACAAGGAAATTGAAACAGGATGAAAGATAGAACAGCAGGCAGGGTACTTGCCTTGCACAAAACCAACCCAGTTTTGATCCCCAGTACACCATATGTATTGTGAGCACTGTGAGAAGTGATCTCTAGGTACAGAGCCAGGAGTAAATAATAATCATAGCTGGGCATGCCAAAACCTAAAACTTTCTTGCTTATTATCTAGGGGAGATAATCTCTTCTCTGCTGCTTCATCTTTTGACATTTCCTCATTTTTACTATTTCTTACACCTCCATTATCTTGATATCACCTTGCTTTTTACTGGCCTTAGTGAGCTTCAGCATAATGGCAGAGTGTCTGGCTGACAATTAGAGCAGATAAACCACAAGAAGCTCAGCAATGTCATTGGTAGCCCAACCACTGACACTGAAGTGTCTGGAGCATATATAGGAGCTGCCAATCAGATCTCAAGACAATGTCTTTCTGTCTTGACAGATTTGTTAGTGTTAGATTACACCTTGTTTTTCCCCAAAGATCTTCCATGGTTCTTTTGCATCTGCTTCTGACGTGGTTTTACCCCAAAACAAAGTTTGTCTTATCTGTAAATTTGGGCAGGACTGGTTCAAGGTAGTGTAAACTATCTGTCCTTTCTCTGTCTTTACATTCCCAGAATGGTCTCTGTACTCAATACAAATAACAGTTCTGGCAGTCAACTCATTCTTGATATGAGGTAGAAGATTGAAAGACTACCTGTGTTTCAACTTCAGCCTGGCTTGGATAATTTTATGCATGACCCTGCTTCAGACCGGTGCACTTAAGGTCAGAAGTATGGCCCATGGGTTGATTTTACAACTGGTACTCGAACACAGACCCAGATACTCAAAAAGACCCAAATGAATAATTTAGTGCTCTTGGAGATTATCACCATGATGGCCTCTTTGAGCCAGACTGAGTGTGTAGTGCCCTTCACCAGAACATTGGTGCACAGGGCCCTTGTTCTGATCAGCCTCATGTTTCTCTGGTCCATCTTCCTGCACTTCTCACTAAGAACTATACATTCTAGTCTCACTAGAGATTTTCCTTTGCACATAGAAGGGAGGTATGCCTTCCTAGTGGTGATGAGTTCTCAATCTAAAGGCCTTTCTACAACTGATAATTTTTTATTTACTACTGGCACTAAACCAGAGAGACCCTCATCTCCCACTAGGATGATTAACTGGCTACCATCTCTGCAGACTCAATATGAAAAATGGTTCAACTAGAGATAACTCTGCATATCAATCCCAGAATCAGGTGTACAAGCCAGCTGACAATCCAAGTCTTGGACACTGTCAAATGGTTCAGTGTCTAGAATAGTTACAGATTTATTAACAGAAATGGCACTAAAGAAGATGTATTTTTTCATTGGACAGATGTTAAGGGAAATAGTCCCAGGAAGTTTTTGTGTAGCTTGGGAGATGGAAAAACTGGAATTTGATGTCATGAAAGAAGAGAAGAGTTCAAAATCTACTAATGTATCTGGATCTGTCAGAGAGTCAGTGAAACATAGCTGATACTGCCAATTCATCTCACGGCCTTACTCAGCTGCCCCAACATGCGTGGTAGCAGAGGTAGTACCTCAGGTGGTACAGAAGCAGACAGTGAAAGAGAAAGAAAAAGAGATGAAGACTGGGCAGCATCCCAGATGCCAATACCATCTGCCTTTACTACCAAAGGTACTTTGTTTGAGAACCTCGACCCCCTAACCTGCAGCAGCTTATTGAGTTTACCGATTTGATATAAGCCAGGAGATAGCCCATAGGAGGTGAACAAACAGCAGGGAGATGACCAGATTCCCCTCACTTAGATTACAGCCCAGGTATCAAAGGCTTTTCTTTCCCACAGCGACCTCAGCAGCCTACCACAGAAGGTGGAGATGGAGAAACCAAGCTCAACCAAAGTCCAACTGAGGAAATGCTGCATTCAAAATCTTCACGTGGGTCATCTCCGAAAATTAACTTTCCTCTAGGTTACTCTCTTGATTCTATTTGCATTTGTCACTATATTGCTGGTTAAACTGATTGTTTTACCTGTATATACCATATTAGCTACTCTTGTGTTCTGTGTCCCATTGCAAATAGATAGCTTTGTGTCCAATTCTAGTGCTTTAGTATTTTTTTACACTTCCAGGGAAATGCATACTGTTGTTAGAATTTGAATGATTCTCAGCTATCCTAGTGAATGTTTCCCAATTGCTATAATGTTTAATTTTGTATTTTATTTTGCATTGTTTTCTCAATTCAATTATGTCTGCAAAAATGTTCTCATTAAGTACATATGCAAAAAAGTTTATACACAGAGTTGATGGAAAAGGAACTTGGCTATTATAACTCAGAATACAATGCTCTTTCTAAGAATGTTTAGAGAACTTTATTCAAATTATGTATATATGCAGAAATTTTGTAATAATTTTTTAAAGAATTCTATGAAAAAGGAACTTGGATGCTCAAGAGTTGCATTGCAGTGCTTCACATAAGAATGTTTAGGAACTTGTTTTTAAAATTAAATATATCTGCAGAAAGTTTCTAATATTTTCAGATAAGTCTATGAAAACTTTGTGATATGTGCAAATAATACATGGATTTGTAAAAATCTAATCTTTTTGAGATTACTTATACACAAGCTTACCTAGGATTATTTTTACAGCCAAGTCTATCCTCACTGGCAATGATTGCTAGGAATTGGATGCAATAGTAATTTATTTAAATTTTATTCACCACCATACTTGATGCTAAAAGTTGTTTTCTTCTTTGTATTTCCCCAGCTTTTACTGTCCTTATAAACCCTTCTCAATTTTTGAACCAAAATGGGGAGTTGTTATATTACAAAACAAAGATCTTCCCTGGTTCCTTGTATCTGTTTGTTTACAACTTGATTTTAACCCAAAACACAAATTGTCTTACATGTAAACTTGGGCGGTACTGGCTCAAGATAGCCTGAGGTATCTTTCCTCACTCTGTCCTTACTTCCCCAAACTTAGGTGGTCTGTACTCAATAAAAATGACAGTTCCAGCCGATAACTTGCTCTTAATCTGAGGTAGAATATTGCCAGACTACCTGTGTTTCTCCCTCAACATTATTTCGATTATTTTATGCATGACCTTCCTTTATAACTCTTCACCCAGGTTGGAAATATGCATGAGGTAATTTTACATTTAGTCTGAATCTATGAGTTTTATATAAGTATGTATGTATGAATAATTTCATCAGTATGATTATTTTCAAATTTCATTATTGTGTCAGGACTTTATTTTTTATGACTGAGTAATACTAATATCTATTATTATAGCTTAATTTGTTTAATTATCTATTGACAGAAATACAAACTATTTTCACCCTTTGGCTATTATACATTAAAATGTCATTCAGATCCATGCTGAAATTGGCTGTGGTGTTTCAGTTCTATTCGAGTATATAACAAAAAAGAAATCACTGAACCTTGTTGTACTGTTTAAACTTATTAAACAACTGCCACTAAAATTTTTCTAGCTCACAAATATTTTTGTTTTTAAAAATATTCATTATTAATATTTATATGGCAAACCTAGTGGGTGTGACTTTTTGTTACAGATTGCTAATGTTAAACATCTTTTATTGTGTTTATTAAATATTTTTATATTTTGTAGTCTGCCTTTATTTTAGAATAACCTATCTTTATTATTAAATGTGAATATTATCCCTTTTTATAGCTATAAGAGGTCTTGTTTTTAAAAAAAAAGGGACTGGGGCCAGACCGATAGCACAGTGGCAGGTGATTTGAATCTCGGTGTCCCATATGGTCCCCCAAGCCAGGATTGATTTATGAGTTCATAGCTAGGAATAACCCCTGAGCATCACCGTGTGTGGCCCCAAAACAAACAACAACAAAAAATGAAAATAATACATATCTTGGGTGTTGAATTGACTATTGGAAAAATAAAGCATTATTCAAGACTTTGTTAAAGTAACTTTAAAATCTTGCCAGATTTTCCTTACTGCTCTATCACTTCAGTTAAAAGTCTGTCATGTAAAAGTTTGTTTTATTTTTCCAGATTGGCAAATTTAAGTTAGTTTCATTTTTCTGAATTTTAGTATCTTTAGATCTAACACACCGTTGCATCCTATGAATGTAGTTTTAGACATTTTATCTGTTATTTATATTTTAATTTGGGGCTTTTATGTGTGTGTGCTATACCTGGCAAAGATCAGGTGTTACTCATAGCTCTGCACTCAAAAATTGCTCATGGCATAGCTCATGGGATATGGAATGCCAGGACCAATCCCAGGTCAGTTGCATGAGAGGCAAGTACCCTCCTACTCTGCTCTCATTCAAAAAATACTGTTAAAAGTTTTCTCTTTTTTAGCTAAGATACTATCTACAGAAATAGTTGACATTTTACTATTGTTTGCATAAGCAGTTGACTTTTGAAGACTTTTCATAACGCTTTTCTTTTTTTCTTTCTTTTTTTTTTTTTTTTTAGAAAAAATTGCCTTTGACAACATTGGCTCAATGTTTGATGGAAGGGTCAGCTATCCTGGGAGATGACACACTTCTTGGGTAAGGTGATAACCATACATGGGTTTGTGCCAAATCTAGGTAAGTCTTTAATAAGAATTGGAATTAGAACTGCTCTGGTAAGCATTAAGTCCCTGAAGTATAAAAAATGTTTCAATCTGAAAAATTAAAGCATATGCTTGAGTTAATTTATTTTCTATGTTGCAAATTACCTCCCACATGAAGAAATTACCATGAAAATGCTGGAAATACCCTGAAGGCTTTAGAGCTTTAGCAAACATAGTATGACTTCTCAATAACAGATGTCGTAATATATAAGATTTACAGAATTACCTCTGCTGATTTTGTGACCAGATAATCTTATTTTATAAATTAAATAAAATTGTTAGAAGAAAAATAACAGCAAGCTGATTATTAGAACAATTAGCAAGTCAATTCTAAAATGATAGACATATAAAATAAAATTTAACTTTTAATTAAAATTAATTTTAAAAATTAAATAAAAGTCATTGACTAAGGAATCATTGTTAACTCAGTGTTTTTAAACTGATAGAAAAAGAAACATAATAATTTTAAAATTAAAATTATGAAAAATTGTATATTAATAAGTGTTTATTTAAAATATTGAGCACAAGTAAAGAATATTCAAACTTGAGGAAAGACCAGAAATTGCATTCTGAATAAGCAAATGAAGTCTGACAGGTAAGAGTATAAATTAAATTGAGAGAAATAAATAATAATATTTATACTAATATTGACTACTACCAGTAGTTTATAAGCAATAAATAGAAAAAGAAATTATTATTGACTTTCCTTACTAAAAATTGAAGAAAAATACTTTAGATTTTTTTAAAAGCATAAATCTAAAAGTATCTTTCGATTTCAGAAACAATATTTTTGACTTAGAGTAACTTTTAATGAAAATAACTCACTAGACATGTTATTATAAAACTCTATTAACAAACGGAGTCATTTAAAATCAATAGGGAAAATATAATTAGCTGGACATACAGTAGAATGGTCTTAGCACATGCTTTGCATGTATGAGGCCTGCATTTGATCCCAGATCCCCTTAACATCACTGAGCAAATCTTGAGCATGTGAATTAAAAATAGAAGCAAAATAATGAAAATAAAAAGATAGTTATTTATAAAAGAACAGTTAGACTTTTAGTAGGTCATTCACCAAAGAAAAAATCTAAAAATGATATAATATTGCACAAAAATATTATAAATATAGGTTATATGATAAAATAAGCCATATTCAAAAATAAGAAAAATATTCTTAGTCAAATGTTTAAGAAAGTTACTGCTTCTTTGTTTATTGTTTTTGGTGGGATTGGGAACCAAACCCCCCAGAGCTCATGTGCTACTTCAGTCTCTTCCCTCAGTAACCATTCTTAGCAGCCTTGGAGTACCATATGTAATGCCAGGGACCAAATCTGGATCAACCGTGTGTAAGGCATTTTCCTACCCACTATTCTATTGCTCTGATTCTTACTTCTTTGTATATAATTAAAAAATACTTTGTTCTTTTATGCAAGATTTTTTGAAATAACTTCTGTCTAGACACAGTTTAACTTAAAAAATTAGAGGGGGCCTGAGAATGTGTTCAATTCTAAAGTGCCTTTCTTGATTACCTCAGATCACAAGTCCAGTCTTTAGCATCTCATATCATAGAATGAGACCCAAGCCACTCTAACTATGTGACCTTCCTCCACAGCATAGCCAAATGTTCAAGCACTGGAACCAATTATGTGAGCACTGTCACTATGTGTGCAACTTCTGGTGTATCACAGTTAAAATCACTTACCACTAGAAAAAGAAAAAAAGAAAGTAATTGTGATTATTGGAATAGCTATGAAAAACGGTCCAGGAGCCAGACTGATAGTATACTGAATAGGGTGTGTGCCTTGCATGTGACCCACTCAGCTTTAATCCTCAACATTCCATATAGTTCCCTGTTTACTGCCAAGTGTATACCAGAACCAGATATAAAACCTGAACATTGCCAAATAAGTAACCCACCCACCCGCAAAAAAAAAAGGGAAAAAGGAAAAAAGAAAAATAATCCTGTTTTCTCTGTCAGTGTTAGGTTACTTGACCTGGGCCATGCAAATTCAATAGATCAAAGACAGGTTCACAAGGCAAAGTGTATGCATTTTATTAATATATGCAATTATACACACCGGAGAACTCAGATGACCAACAAATGGATGGCTAGAATGTGGGTTTGTGTAGAATCTTATTCAAAAGATGATAAATTTTAGCAAGTGAAGCAAAATTGTTATTTTATTTGAGAAAATAGCAGAATTTATTAGAATGCCTAAAAGTAATGAAAGATTGAAGTTAATTTGTGATATTTATAATGAAAATTATATAGTACCTTGAGCCTGAGAAAGAATCACACATACATTTTAGTGATTAACTAATAATTTATCCTACTTTTAGGCACACATGAAGACATCAAAGAGCATATTTTGTGTTTCCCAGTTCAAAATAATATATATGTCACAGTTTATCATTTTTGTGGTGACATATTCTACTATTCTTCAATATAAAGAAATATAGCAGGACTTGAGATACTACAGTCCGTAAGGTATTTGCTTTGGACTTGGCTAACCCTGTTTGATCTCTGCATGCACTGCATGCCACTAAGGCTCCCATACAGGATAAACAGTATATGTAATTGCTGAGGACTGTGCTTCTCCTCCAAAAAAAAAAAAAAAAAAAAAACAGAGAGAGTACATGTGTGAGAAGAGAACATATACAGGGTTACTGGCTATTGGCAGATTCATCTTTGAATCAGGGCAGGCAATTTTGCCACAGGTTAGTGCACCATGAGAAGATTTCACTGCACTCTGTAAACACATATATCTTATAATCAATGTACCACAGAACACCACAATGCTTAGTGAATGAAAATGGTGGTAATAAATGCCCAAATAGTATACGCTACCTATATAACCTTTTTGATAAGGTTTTAGAGAGGAAATATGGAGGATGTTCAAATAACTAAAATAACTTATGGAACAGACAGCCAATAAGACTCAAAAAGAATTGAAAGTAGAAATGAGAAAAATCTAAATAAAAATAACAGAAAAATGGAGACCTCCCCCTCCCTCCCTCCGGCCTGAGCCGCAGCGTGGTAGCCGAACAGGCAGGTGAGACCTCCCACTCCCTCCCTCCCGCCGTGCCGCAGTGTGGTCGCCAGCAAGCCCAGGACCGAAAGGTGAGACATCACCCTTCCTCCTGCCTGATGCCAGCACTCCTGGGGCTGGCTGGTGAGCCCCGCCCCCTTTCTCCCTCCCGACCAGAACTGCAAGGAACACAATCCTGAACATATTCAGCCATTCGCCACCCCCACCCCCACACCTACGGTCTGGCAACACAGCTGAGCTAGGCTCAGCTCCCCTCACAACATCCTCTGCACCCGCTTCACTGCCTGGAGTATGTGGGCACACTAAACATAACCTGTCCCCCCAAACTTGAATTGGAGCTTGGATCCCAAGGGGCGGAGAGAAGTTGTGGGCCCTCCTGAGGGGTCGGGAACTCCTTGGACTCCTAGGTAGGGGAGGAGCTGAGGGAGCTAGGCTCAACAGTGCTCTCATTCATTGTGGCCAGAAGTGGAACTCACTGGCTGTTAGGTAAAGGGAAAGGGTAACTGAGGCTGCCCTGGCACTGGAAGAAGTGAGAGGGGCCAAACCTCACTGACCTCACCCAACTCAAAAGCAAGTTGAAATATGAGGAAACTGCACTCCAAGCCAAACCAATAAATGAAAAGAAATATGGGTAGACTAAGGAAGACCTCAAAACCAGCAGACCTGGAGAGAAACCCTAGCAAATTCCCAAGCCCACTAAAATGCACAGACAGAACAGAGGAAGGCTTAAAAGAAACCATGAGAAAGGAAATGCAAGTTATAGTGAAAGAATTGAGAGAATCACTAGCCAGAGAGTGCAACAAATCCATGGAGGTACAAATAAACCAAATAAAAGAAAACTTACTGCAAGACATGAAAGAAATCATACAAAGAGAATGGAAGGAAATAAAAGACAAGGCAGAAAGCCACATGAGCAGAATAACATAGTTGGAGAAGCACATAGAAGAACTCAAAGTAAAACTGCAAGCAAAAAACAACCAGGAAGCCAACATGGAAATAAAAGGCAAGGTACTAGAAGAAAAAGTCCAATACTTATTGAACAAAGACAAAAGAAACAACCTAAGAATTGTAGGTATTCCAGAAGGGGAGGAAATAGGGAAAGGGGAAGAACAAGTAGTCAGGGAGGTAACAGCAGAAAACTTTCGCACCCTCTGGAAAGAAGCTCCACTGCAAATCCAGTAAGTGAAGAGAGTCCCCAATAAAATAGACTCTAACAAACCAACAAACACCAAGCCATATAGTAATCCAAATGGCCAAAAAACAATGAGAAGGATGAACTCCTTAAAGCAATAAGGGAGAATAAAAACCTCAAGTACAAAGGAAGGGACATAAATATCAAACCAGATCTCCCATTTGAAATAATCCAAGCAAGAAGACAGTGGAAAGACATATTTAAATTCCTGAATGAAAATAATTTCCAACCAAGGGTCCAATACCCAGCAAAACTCTCATTCATCTGGGAGGACAGAATAAAAACATTCTTAAACAAAAATGAACTTACATTATTTGCGCAAACAAAACCGACTCTAAATAACTTACTCAGAGACAAATTACACAATCCAAACCCCAGATTGTAACAAAAACCACCCTACACAACACAGCAGCACAACACTTCTCTCTCTCAATAATCTCCCTAAATGTTAATGGACTAAACTCTCCCATTAAGAGACACATAGTAGAGGACTGGATTAGAAAGCATAAACCGGATTTCTGCTGCCTGCAAGAAACACACCTACAACTACAGCATAAGCACAGGCTTAGAATAAAAGGATGGAAATTAATTATTCAGGCCAATGAAAACAAAAAAGAGCAGTGACAGCCATTCTTATATCAGACAAAATTGCATTCAACCTCAAGAAAGTGATCAGAGACAAGGATGGTCACTACTTATTAATCAGGGGAACACTAGATCAAGAAGTACTAACCCTGGTCAATATTTATGCACTTAAAGTAGAGTCAGCAAAATATGTGAGGCAACAGCTCACAAACCTGGAGAAACACATGAAAGGAGATCTCAATACCCCACTATCACCACTGGACAGATCCACCAGACAGAAAAACAGCAAAGAAATAAGAGCCCTAAATGAAAAATTAGAAGATCTAGGGCTAATAGACTTATATAGGACCCTCCACCCCCAGAAAACAGAATACACATTCTTCTCAAGCCCACATGGAACATTCTCCAGAATATATCATGTCTTAGGATACAAATCTAATCTATATAAGATCACAAAGGTAAGGATCATTAGAAGCACCCTATCTGATCACTATGCAACAGAGGTCAAAATTGACTGCAAGAAGAAGCAATGGAGAAAAATCAATACCTGGAGATTAAACAATATGCTGCTCAACAACAGCTGGATTAAAGAGCAACTCAAGGAAGAAATAAAAAAGATTCCTTGAGACAAACGATAATGAAGAGACAACTTGTCAAAATTTGTGGGACACAGCAAAAGCAATAATTTGGGGGAACCTCATAGCAATACAGGCCTATGTCAAGAAGCAGGAAAATATCAAAACCAACAGTTTAAAGGATCACCTCAAAGAACTGGAACAACAACAGCAAAGAAATCAAACCACAGCCAGAAAGCAAGAAATAATAAAAACCAGAGCAGAAATAAACAACATAGAAACTAAGAGAACAATACAAAAAATCAATGAGACCACGAGTAGGTTTTTTGAAAAAATAAACAAGATAGACAAACCACTGGCAAAACTCACCAGAAAAAAAGAGAGAAAACACACAAATCAGTAGGATCATAAATGAAAGGGGAGAAATTACAACAGAACCCCAAGAAATACAACATATCATGAGATCATATTATGAACAACTATACTCAGTTAGGCTAGAGAACCTAGTAGAAACCGACAGGTTCCTGGAAAAATACCATCTTCCGAGACTGGATAAGGAAGACCTAGAAAGCCTAAACAGGTCAATCACTTCAGAGGAAATTGAAGGTGTAATTAAGAAACTCCCTAAGAACAAAAGTCCAGGTCCAGATGGATTTACAGGAGAATTTTATCAAACATTCCGAGAAGATTTACTACCACTTTTCCACAGACTCTTCCAAAACATCGAAGAAACAGGAATCCTTCCCAACTCCTTTTATGAGGCTAATATCACACTCATTCCCAAAGATGACGAGGACACCACCAAGAAAGAAAAAGACAGACTAATCTCACTAATGAACATAGATGCAAAGATTCTCAACAAAATTTTAACAAACCGAATACAACACTTTATCAAAAAGATTATACATCATGACCAAGTGGGCTTCATTCCAGGAATGCAAGGTTGGTTCAACATACGCAAATCAATCAACATTATACATCACATCAACAACAAGAAAGACAAAAACCACATGATCATATCAGTCGATGCAGAGAAGGCGTTTGACAAAATCCAGCACCCCTTCATGTTGAAAACACTCAGCAAAATAGGGTTAGAGGGAACCTTTCTCAACATAGTTACAGCTATATATGAAAAGCCCACAGCCGACATTATCGTTAACAGTGAAAAATTAGAAGCATTCCCACTAGAGTCAGGAACTAGGCAAGACTGCCCACTCTCTCCACTCTTATTCAACATAATCCTAGAAGTTGCAATAGCAATAGCAATCCGACAAGAGAAGGAAATCAAAGGAATATAATAGGGAAAGAAGAACTCAAACTTTCTCTTTTTGCAGACAATATGATGATATACATCGAAAACCCTAAAGTGTCCACAGTACAGCTCCTAGAAACAATTAACCAATACAGCAAAGTAGCCAGCTACAAAGTCAATACACAAAAGACAGTAGCGTTTCTCTATACAAATAACGAAGATGAGGAGAGAGAGATCAAAAACACAACCCCATTTAAAATAGTATCAAAAAATATAAAGTACCTAGGAATCAATCTTACAAGGGAAGTGAAGGACCTATACCAGGGAAACTTCAAAACACTCCAGAAAGAAATCGAAGAGGATCTAAAGAAATGGAAGGACAGCCCATGCTCATGGATAGGTAGAATCAACATAGTCAAAATGACTATCCTACCCAAACTACTATACAGATTTAATGCAATACCAATACAAATTCAGACGTTATTCTTTAAAGAGTTAGAACAATCAATAATAAAATTCATCTGGAATCACAAAAGGCCCAGGATAGCCAAACACATATTGAAAAACAAGAAGTTGGGTGGCATCTCTTTACCTAACTTGAAACTATTTATAAAGCCATAGTGATCAAAACAGCATGGTACTGGAACAGAGACAGGACCACAGATCAGTGGGTTAGAACTGAATATCCAAGCATGAACCCCCAGATATACAGTCAACTAATATTTGACAACAGAGCCAAGAACTTGAAATGAAACAAAGAAAGTCTCTTCAACAAATGGTGCTGGTACAACTGGAAAACCACATGTAAGAAATTCAAAATAGACCCCTATACAAAAATCAACTCAAAGTGGATCAAAGACCTCGAAATTAGACCTGAATCTATAAAGTTTATAGAAAACAAAATAGGTACAACACTTGAAGACCTATATATCAAAAAGGTCTTCGAGGATAGAGCACCAATGGGAAGAACCTTAGCATCAAACATAAACAACTGGGACTACATCAAACTAAAAAGCTTCTGCATGTCAAAAGAAACCCTCCTTAATGCAAGATGATAGTTAACTGACTGGGAAAAAAATCTTTTCACTCAACATATCAGATACAAAGCACTCAGAAAGCTGAACCCTCCAAAATCAAATAAAGTCATAAAAAATGGGAAGAAGAAATGAATAGACACTTCTCTGATGAAGACAGAAAGATGATCAACAAACACATGAAAGCATGCTCACCTCACTTATCATCAGAGAAATTCAAATCAAAACAAAAATGAGGTACCACCTCACACCAGTGAGAATGGCTCACATCAAAAATAATGGGAACAGTCTCTGCTGGCGGGGATGTGGTACAAAAGGCACTCTCATCCACTGCTGGTTCGAATGCTCCGTAGTCTAACCCCTATGGAGAACAGTCTGGAGAGTGCTCAAGGAAATAAGAATTGCACTGCCGTTTGACCCAGCAATTGCTCTCCTAGGTATCTACCCCCTAGTCAGAAGGACATTCATCCCAAAATATGTATGCACCCCAATATTTATAGCAGCCCTCAGTATAATAGCCAAGTCCTGGAACCAACCTCGATGTCCAACAACAGATGAATGGATCATCAAGATGTGGTATCTATACACAATGGAATACTACATGGCAGTCAGAAATGATGCAATCACAGATTTTGCAGCAACATGGATGGATCTAGATCATATTATGTTAAACGAAGTAAGTCAGAAGATGAAAGATAAATACAGAATGATAGCACTATTCTGAAGAACTTAGAACATACACATTATATACAACCAATCAAATAACAGGGTTTAATAGGGTAGAAACTCCAAACACTGTAATAGTCAACAAATATTCAGAAGTAGTGCCCAAAACACATGAAAGAAGAACAACACAAACCCTGGAATAGACATTGTACCACAAAGAAATCAACAACAACAGAAACAGCAGTATAGAGAGAACAGGTATGTAATCAACCTCCTAACACAAAGACCCATAATATCCCCTTAGGAACCTTATACTGAAATAAAGGTAAAGAATACCGCGGGAAATCACTGACTCCAATGGAAACATCTCATAACAATATGTTTTAATGCTTTAATCTTTATATATTTAATATATATATATTTTAAATATTTACATATTTAAAATAACCTCTCAGCTTTTATATTCACAGGCATTATCAGATACATAGGATGGACAAAACAAGATGGCACACCGGGGCTCAGTCACACGAGATATCATACCCAGCTTGTACTATGAGAATTTCCTGAGAAATCTCTTTAACATACACTTTATTTCCAAGTTATACCTTCTTTTAGGACTTGAAGCACGCGACAAGCCAGACCACCAAAGTAGTAACAGTAACCTACAGACTGATACTACAGGCCCTACTTATTGAACTCATTCAAGCAAACTAGAATTCCCTTGCTCTTTTCTCCTCTCTTCCCACTACTTTCTTCTTTTTTTCTCCTTTTCTCTTCTCCCTTTCTTTTCAATATATTCTATCTTTTCTTCTTTCCTGCCCCTTCTATATACTTCCCTCTCTCTCCCCTTTGGATATTCGACTATCCCTGCACCCCTCAATCCCATCCAGATTTCCCACCTTATTAAAACTCATCACCCTCAGTTCTTAATCCATTAGGCATCAAGACTGACCTTCTACCCCAACGGACCAGTACCCAGAACCCAAGTGAAGGGACACCCAGTCAAACTCACACCTCATCCCCGGCAAGAAGAGTCAACCATCTCCCCCTGCTGACTCAGGAAGCGCGTCCCTCCTTACCAACTCTTCCTAATATGGACTGCTACTTGAAAATGGACTTAGCTCTAAATGCACCCCCGCAGCAAGAACTCTCCCCATGTCCTTCCTGCCGCGATTCTCTTACCAAACTGAAGAAGGTCAGGGGGCATGATGTAAAGGCGCTCAGGAACTCACACACCACAAGAAAATCCCAAAAGTCAATGGGGAAACCTATACTTCCATCATAAGTAATAGATCTGTACACAGAATCTCTTTACCTGCCTTCCTCCCAATAGTAAGATAGTCTATTGCATCATTTTGTTCCTTCAATTACATTGTTATTTTACTATTTTTATATACTTATATGAGCACATATATTTTTATTTCTATTTCTTATATTTTTTGGGAGTGTGAGCTGTTTTGTTTTTCCAAACGCACCAGCAATATAATGCAGCACCATTTCCCACTGCAAAGACACACTAAAAAAAGGGGAAATCTTACGTATAAAAATGAGCTCTCTTCTACTAGGGATGAGATTTCATACTTATTTACAATATAGGGACATCTCCCACCCTGAAAATATGTTATGTGAACCCAACTTGGACCCCAGGTGATTAGATATCATCTGTCCAGCCTTGAACCCTGGATCCCAGACATAGAAATGACACAGTTTTTCACAACTACAGGAAACAAATCCTGTCTGGGACATCCTTAATACTGCTGGAACACCACCAAATGTCAGCTCTAATAGGATATGCTGACAACGAGGAAAATGGGAACAACCTGACCTAAGACAGGGTTATCTTTCCCCACCATAGAACAATAAGACAAAT
>PVKC010018126.1:0-19755 GCA_004027635.1 Crocidura indochinensis
TTAGTCACAGACAGATGAGGGTCTCTCTCCACTCCATTCTCCCCAGCCCCCTTCTATAACATCTTGCTGCCAAGAAACTCAATCCCTTATGCGACTGAATCATACTGTGTTCCGTCCCTGTGAAAAATTTAGGAATATAATTCCACCCCTTAGTCCTTTTGCAAGCACTCTCCCAAAGAGTAATAAATACCAACTGTTCTTAGAAGCTGAGATTGCCTGAGTCAGCAGCAGACAGCAAGAATATAGTTGCGAACCTGTCATCCAGATTTAAAGGGAGAAAGCTAGCCAGCTTGGACTTTCCCCCTAGAGGCTCCTCCCTCTAGGAGGCTGTGTTTTTATAATCTAAACTATGAAGCTATTCTGAGTAGCTCAGAGTCCTCTTTAAACTTGAGCAGAGATAAGGCTGAGGTGAAGAATTCTTTTTAGGAAGGAGTTTAAGCAGTACTTACAAGTCAGGTTACTTGTGACAAAATAAGGTCCATGTTCCACAAAGAGTCCAAACAGAGATGAGCCTCCTGGGCCACCCTGCAGCCAGAGAACGACTGGGGCATTTAATGGCTGTGTCTGGAGAAAGGAGTGAAACCAATATTGAGACAACACTGCAGAGTCCACCCAAACAAATCTTCCATTCTCTCTTATGCTAGTGGAAAAATGTCTTCCAATGGGCATCTTCCCTCCAAACAAAATACTAGAAACTGCATTTTCTCATATGCTCATGTCTCTTTTGTAAGTTATCTTTTCTCTCACCAATTGACATAAAACCCATCAAATGAAGACAATTTGTCTTTATCTGTCATAGATGCCTAAATCAGGGTCTGGTCAAAATACCAAAAACTTTTGGTAGACTCTGCCATTTGATCAACATCTTCCCAACAGAAAACGTACCCCCCCCCAAAACTATCTTCTGATGACATGTTTCATGATCTTTCCCAAGATCTATAGCTGCTGGCTTTCAGCTTTGCTTCACCAAGAAGGCAGTATGGGTACAATGATATAACTCAACATTCAGAAACTACAAAGTCATAGACATGCCCAATGTCCCTTAGAGCAGAGCTTCTTAAATTTGTTCTCCCTACAACCACTTTTTGCCCAGTAAATGTAACCAGGTGAAGCTCCATCAGAAACACCCTGAATTTGTGTTGGATTGTAAATTAATTTTTGACTGTTGCACCTTCAAAAAGCTTTTATTGTTGACAGTTTTTTTTTGTGGACACCCAAAAGTTCAATTTGGCACATGGTTTAATAAAATAGGGACCATTAGAGAGGAAAGTGGACAAATGAAGGGATGGGTACTCCAACATCATACAACTAAAACTCAATTAAGCACTTTTTATTTCTTGGTAAATGATAAAATCTAAAAAACAACAATAAAACAAAATAGAATCTTGGCTGTGCAATGAAAATCCACAAAACCCTAAACAAGTAACTGATTTGTTTGTTTGTTTTGGGGTCATACTCCTCATCACTCAGGAGTTACTCTTGGCTCTTTGCTCAGAAATCACTCCTGGCAGGCATGGGGGACCATGTGGGATGCTGGGATTCAAACCACCATGTATCCTGGATCGACTGTAAGCAAGGCAAACACCCTACTGCTGTGCTATCTCTCTAGCCCAAGTAACTGATTTTGTGATGTAGGAGATATAAATAAGAAGAGGCCATGGACAGGACTCGAAAGTTGAGAATTAGCAACTGTGGCAACAGTACCACCACCTCTGTCAGGATCTGCATTTCCTTCATTCAACACCTCTTTATCAAGCATCTCCCAGGGACATCTCAACACAATTCTGAGCAACTCAGGCTCAGAACTAAGTGTATGACTGAGTAGTGAAAGATACAACCTCAGTTTTTTCTGAAAACTCCACTTTCATGGGGAATACTTACAATGCTAAGCCAACAAAAATCAACACAGTGATTAGCATGTGATGAGGGAATACAGGTGACTTGAACAGAGCGATGAAGGGCTAAGTAAAAAAGGCATCTCCTAGAGACACAGGGTCAGGGAAGGACTCAAGAGATTCTGAGATGAAAGACTATAGAAACTTTTGCCCCCATGAAGTCAGGGCACAAGACTAAGATAGAAAGAAGAAGCAGGAACATCTCAAGACAAATGAGGGAACTGAAAGAGCAGTGAGTGTGGAGGTCCATTGGCCTTTAGTAAATCTTCCAGAGCAACTGGGAAAAAATGCCATTGGGCTTCATTGGGACCATAGGACATGGACCCTTTATGGTTCACTAATGGGCCATTAGCCTCGTTCACCAATAAGGAGCTTCTTTGCTCCAGCCCCATCGAGATCCTGATGTTACAGGATCTCACTGTACCCCGTCAGCTGGGCAAAGCCATGTCTCATAGAGGGTTTGAGAAAATCTGCCTCACCCACTTTGATGAGCAACAAAGCTGTGTCAGAAAGCAACTCAAGTGTGTGTGATCTAGGAGTATAGGATTGCCATGGGTGAAACTTAACATGACCTGGGTCTAAAACCCAGGTCTGTATTTATTTCTAAATCCATTCTCAGAGTAGGAAATAGCTAAGTAAAGGGTAGGGAAGATATCTACAATGGTTTGAGGAAGAGCAAATGATTTAAGATTCCACAGTCAAGATCCTGGGGGAAGAGCCAATTATTCAGGGTCCTAACCAGCCCAAGGTGCAGAGATAGAGGTTTGATTTTTTTGTTTTATTTTGTTTTGTTTCAGTCAGCAAGTCTGAGAATCCTTTAGCAACTCCGGAAAGGTTGGTGGGTACATGGAGATGGTCACAAGTGCCTGGAAGAGGAGAATAAAGATGAAGAGTTCATATGTAAGAAAATATTTGAAAAGCATCAGGACAGTTCCTAATGCATGACAAAAGCAGGGGAAGTACAGACAAGAATATAAATAAGGAACAAAAAGGTGAAGAGACAGAGTCAAACCAGGAGCCCAGATCAGCAGGATTGGAAAGTCAAGAGTTGGCTGAGTCTAAGGGAAAAATACAACAGCTCTTACCCAACCTGAATTCAAATCTCTGTGCTTCCCTTCCCATGAACTGTGCTACTGGGTATAGCCTTAGCTTTCTGTCTCTCCTCATGTATAAAATGAGGATCAATAACAGGACATAAGCCATTTGAGTATTGATTATCGATAGGATAAGACAAATTAATGTTCAGACATCCTCATTGGTGATTCTACAAATATGTACTTAGTTTTTAATTTATTTTTTATTCCTTAATTTTAGGGACTGCATGTGGAAGTGTAAAGGGCCTACTCTTGGTTTTGAGCTCAGGAATTACTTCCAGCAGTATTTAGGGGACTTTATGCAGTGCAGGGATCAAAAATGGCATATAAGGCAAGCAATATGCCCTTTGTACTATCTTGTTTCTTTTTTTTTTATTTGTTTTTGTTTGCAAGGAGGTGTTGGTTGTGTGCATGTGCTTTGACAATACCTGATTATGCTAAGAGGCCAATATTCAATGCCAAGGATCAAAGCAGGTGTCTGGCAAGCACCTTAACCCCTGTACTCTTTCCCTGCCCCTGCATACATTTGTATTATGTAAAAATGAGAAATGGGGACAATAGAAAATCTTGAGACCTAGTGATCACACAGACATTTGCATTTTTCCCGACTCTTTTCACTGACATCTTTCTCATTCACTTCTATACTAATGAAGTCTCCTACCTCAAAGGTCACCAATGCCCATAAGGAGTTTAAGAGCACCAAGAGGCTTGCTTTATAAGATGAAACAGGAAAAATAAAAACTGAGGACAGCCTAGTAAAAATGCTACTGTGTAGTGTAGTAAATGCCACTATGCAATATCTAGAACCCTTTACCCTGGCCCTGTTATATGTGCTTTGTTTGATATGATTTTTATCTCCTTTCAGGCCCCTTTCCTTGCCATTACCACTCACTAAGACTCCTTTTATACTGGTGCTCCTTCTCAAGACATGTATATTTAAGGTACAGACACAGTGGGATCTGTGTGGAAGTAAGTCATTCAGCATCTTCATGAAGGTAAGGTAATATGAGTTCACTATTACAGGGGCACCCAGTCCTCCCCACCAACTTCCTTCCTAATGTATACAAATGTGTCTGGAAGCTACCACAAGTGTCCTGTGAGTCCATGAACTTTATTCTTGTTATACTTTTGAATGTTTTTAAAAAGTTGACTGTTGTGGGTCAAAACCCTGTAGCTGGGGACTGGAGGAACCAGGAATGATGTCGGATAATTTAGGTTTTTCTCAAAGTTTCCAGATGGCTGCCCTGTGTGAGCTAGGCTGAAAAGCTGTAAAAGTCACAGAGAGGTTGCTGTTGGCCTTTCAGAGTGGCAGGGGCACTGGCCTCCACCCTTTGTTCCCCTGGCCTTTCATGTCCTTTCCTGTGACCAAGCACAGTCATGGACCTCTGCATTCTTGGGAAAAAAATGTCTGACCCTGAAAGGCCACACTAGAAAGTCAAGGCAAAGAGCTCAGTGTTAAATTTCTGTATTATGCAATTTTGAAGCATAGGACAACATTCCTGGAATGCTTAAATCATAAGAGAACACGTATACACCTCTCCCCTCTGCTGAACTGACTCCCCAAATTTACTTTTCCTGAAGGAGGTGACGTGAGGGAGGCCCACCAATCTTTGAGAAGAGCAGGTTTTCAGAAAGAAATCTCCACACACATCTTTCTACTTTGAGGAGTCAACCATGAACTAATACTGCCCTTACCTAGAAAGATATGTAAAAGTCAGACTCTGGAAAATGCAGAAATGGAGAATGTGCCATTGTCTCACCTCAAGCAGACTTCAGTCATATAACAGGGAAAAGTATGACACCATGATTAAACATTATGGGGAAAGAGATGGTATGAAGGTATTATGTGGTTGTTCCTTGTTGCCAGGGACATATAATTTGCTCCACAGAATAAGACTTTCTCATTTTCCATCCTCACTTGGGGAGATGGAGGCTTGGTAAAAATGTGAGGTGACCCAAAAGAAAAGAATGGCTGTTGATACAGGGTAGATAGTTCAATCCTGGCTGATATCTCTGTGTCATTTCTGCATGAACTACAGCAGCCTAATGCCACCCCCCTAAATTCTCAGTTAGAATTTTATTTTTGTTTTTGGGTCACACCCAGCAGCACTCAGGAGTTACTCCTGGCTCTGTGCTCAGAAGTTGCTCCTGGCAGGCTTGGGGAACCATATGGGATGCCAGGATTTGAACCAGAGTTCATCCTATGTTGGTTGCATGCAAGACAAAAGTCTTACCACTGTACTATCACTTTGGCCCCCCTACTCAACTTAATCTTATGAAACTTTCAGACCATCAAAAATTTAGATATAAAACCACTGGACTGCACAGCAGTGTGATACTTTAATATCTTTTAGTAGTGTCAGTCCAGTAGTATCACAGGAAATCTGATAGGAAAGTTGCAGTCATCTACCAAACTCAATGAACTTACACAGTAACAAGAAGGCTCAACTACCACCATTAACAACCCAGCAAATCCTTAGACAGTGACTTTAGTGAGCTATAACAATCCTTTCAAACTGAACTTTGTTGATCTAAGTTTTGATACTTCCATTTGCCTTTGTGTTGTAACACATAATATGAAGTCAATTTGTGACTGCATGAGTAAAGGCTATGATAATAGGTGGGAAATTGGGGACACTGGTAAAGAAAAGTCACTTCAGTGGTGAGATTGGTGTTTGAATATTGCCTGAAACAACAATCTTATCAACAAGTTGGTAATTCACGGTGCTTCCCAAACAGCATCACTGCTGGGGTCCTGAGCACAGTTAGAAAGAACTACCCCCTTCAGAAAAGAAAAGCGGGTTTAGCAGCCAGAGTATGATGGTTTGAACTCTAACATGACTATTACAACTTGACAGCTATAAGACCTTAGGCCAGTTATTCAATTTCTCTACATCTGTGCCATCTGCTTTTAAAAATATTTTTGTTTCTTTGGTTTGGGCGTCACACCTGGCAGTACTTAGGGCTTCCTCCAGGCTCTGTGTTCATTCCTCCAAGGACTTTGGGAATCATATGCAGTGCCAGGGACCAAAGTGGGTCATCCATATACAAGGCAAAGCATTTCCCACTGTATTATTCTTTGGGCTCTTCTTTTGTTATGAAATAAGAATAACAGCAATGTGTGCCTCCCAGGTCATTGGCTGACTCAGAATAAATCTGTGCACAGGACCTGGAACCATGCCCAGCACACCAAATTAGACATTAATTCTGACTATTTTTCTGGTGTGTGTGTGTGAAAACAAATAATAAGTGAATAAATGATGAATAAGTGAATAATGTGAGAAAAGTATAAAGGAATATCAGATTAAATACCCAAAGAAGTCAGACCCAAAAGACCCAAATGATTTGAATTGTATACCTGAAAGATATACGTATTTTGTCTTAAAGCATTTAAATATTTAAAAGAAAATGATATCACCTATATTAATGGTAAATAGGCAGGAGCATTGTAGCAAGAATTCCTTATGAACAATCAATTCTAACTAATATACAAGTAAAAAATGAATCCTAAATATTCAAATAACCAGTCCCTAGAAAAGGAAGGTCTGGTAAATCCACACCCTTAGTTGGAGAAGCCACCACTTTGCCTTAGAAGCCCTTTCAATTCTTCTGGTGACCCCTGCTGGCCAGTTCGTGAACTTGGACACTTTGTTCAATTACTACAGAATTACTGTAGAATTACTACAGAAGGTAATCCTATAATTTCCCATTATTAATTTACAATGATGATAAAATACTAAAACTTGCTTCTTAGGATAGTTTCTAAAAGTCAGTGAAACTCTTGGTCTATTACTATGCATAAACCCTAAAGAATCCACAAAAACCTTCTGCATACAATAAACCAAAACAACAAAGTAGCCATATACAGTGTCACCAATATAAAACAATTGGCTACATTCTTATATAAAATGGTAAAAAGAGGAAAATGGGATAAAGGAGAGATCTACAAATTACTTAAGAAGAGATAGAAGAAGACCTTAAGAAATGGGAAAATATACTATGCTCGTGTATTGGAAGAATCATTAAAACGATCCTACTTAAGCTGTTACAAAATACAAGTAAACCCCCATACGAATTCAAAGGATATTCTTTAAGGACCTTGGAGAGTCAATAATAACATTTGTATGGAATCAGAAGGGACCATAACCAGCCAAAGTCATATTAAAAAATAAGAAACTGAGAGTTTTTTCATTATCTAATTTGGAACTGTATTTTAAAGCTACAGTGATCAAAACTTAATACTACTGAAATAAAGATAAGGTCTCTCTGTTCATCCTTGGATAGATATGGGTGGAAAATATATGTATAAAGGTAAAACACCATATATATGGAAAGTTAATTTTCAATAAAGGATCTGAGAACAAGAAATGGTAGTTCAAAACAGTTTCTTTTGGGGGCGGGAGCAAAAGCACAGTGGTAGATCATTTGTCTTGTACATGGCTAATAAAGGGAAGTCCCCAGTCCAATTCCCAGCATCCCATGTGGTCCCCTGAGCCCGCCAGGAGCGATTTCTTAGCGCAGAGCCAGGAGTAACCTCTGGGCACCAGTGGGTGGTGGGTGTGATTCCCCCCCCCAAAAAAAAACCAACAAAAAAGTATCTTTGACAAATGGTGCTGAGAAAACTAAATAACTACATGTATCCCACACCTTACACAAAAGTCAATTCAAAATGTATCAAAGACCAAGAGATCCAACCAAAAACTAAGTACAATGAGAAAAATATACACAGAATTTTCTAAGATTTAGACCTCAGAGGCACCTTCATTGATCTGATGCCACTGGTAAAAGCAACAAAATCAAAATTAAATAAATAGAATTGTGTCAAATTGAAAAGTTTGTTCATGATAAAAGAAATATGAACTAAAACTAAAAGTTAGCTAACTGATTTGGGAAAAATATCCACATTCAATAAACCAGATAAAGGTTTGGTATCTAGAATATATAAATCATTCACAAAGATCAACAAAAACAAATTCAAGCATTATATCAAATAATGAACAGAGACTTCTCAGAGATAGACATATGGATGGCCAATAGGTACAAGAAAAAGTGTTCTGCATCACTTATTATTACGGAAATCCTAATCAAGATAGCAATGAGTTCATCTCACGCCAGTGAAAATGGCATATATCAAAGATAGTGGGAACAATCTGTGCTGGCAGGTATGTGGAGAAAGAAGAACTCTCTCATCCACTGCTGGTGGGAATGCTGTCTAATTTAGCTCTGCAGAAAGTCCTCGGAAAACTTAGCATTGAGCTGCCATATAACCCAGCAATTTCACTTTTCGCCAACAACTCCCAGAACTTAAAACCTATTCATCAGAATGATGTATACACACTATTATTTACTGCTGTGCTTAGTATAATAGCTAAAAATAAGGAATCAACCTAATTACAATGACAGATGAGTATATTATGATGATATGATATTGGTATATATGGATATGGATATATGGATAGTATTACACAATGGAATATTATGCAGCTTCAAGGAATGAAGAATCAATGCCATTTGCTACAACCTAGTTGGGACTGGAAATATTCTGTTGAGTGAAGTAATCAGAAGATGAGAATACAGGATGATCTCAGTTATCTGTGGTATATAGAATAAATGAATGAGGAAATGTAATATAGCAAAGGGGGATGCCTAAGTCACCCTGACTCCAGAGCTTGGCAGGGGGAGAAAGAAATCAAAGGGGAAGAAGGAAGATGAGAAAGAGAAGTAGTAGTAGAGCAGGGATTGGGTTTTTGGTTATATAGGTAATGTGGGAGAGTAGCATAGCTCTATTCATATAGCATATCCAAAGTACAGCCTCAACAACATTGAAAACATGAGATCTAAGGTGAAATCATCAAACTTTGTAATGTGTCTGTCAAGTTGGTAGGTAGAGGTGTGGCTGGGGGCGAGTAGAAATAGAGTATGAGCACCATAAAGTAAAGTTGACTCTGGTGGTTGATTGGTATTGTAATATTCTATACCTAAAACTCATCTATCAATAACTTTGTAAATCAGTCATTTAATTAAATAAGAATTACTTTAAAAACTAAAAAGACACCATTCCATGCATAAGGTGAGTCTTGAGGAAAATAAAAAAGAAGAGTCAACAGGGGCAACTCCAGAAAAAAATTATGAAACTTAACTCATACAATTAAATGCTTCTGCTATTGTGCCTTCCCCAAATAACTCTGCCAGATGTACAAAGTTTTCCTCTTCACCTCCTCTCCCAACCAAATCATACCCATCTGTTCGATTCTTCCAGTTTCTCTTCTCTTATCACATGACAGAGATCCCTCAGGCCTTATACACATCACTAAAGCATCATTAAATAATGAGGAGGGGATGCATGTTAATGATGTGTCAATTTTAATACTCTGAACATCTAAAGAATTAGGGAAAACTACACTTGGTAAGAGAAAACAGCAAGTAAACCACTAACAGACCCAAATCAATGGTACTACTTAAGAGGAGATGGGCAATTAGTAAATTAATTAAAGCTCTCCTCACACTTCTATATGCAAAAGCTGATCATTTGCTTGGTTTAAATAATGTGTTTTATCTTAATTGAAGTCATTAGTACCTCAAGAAAATGTCTTAAAATTCCCCCAAGTACGCTTGAATGGACTCCCATTTTACCACAGCTTCCAGTTCAGCTGATATTTCAACTGCTTCACTAATGGTGTTAATCAAGGCAGAGCTTTTTATTTAAAGAAATTGGTTTTGTGGTTGGAATCACTAACTAGCTGCCTCATAATGTTTTTATTCAACATACACAAACCATACCAATGACTCTTATAAGACATTCTGTGTCTTTGAGAGAAATTTTACTTACTATGATTGCTGTGGACTATTGATTATCTTTGCTGATACTGTACTTTCATATGGAAAAATAACTTTTTCAAAGCTTTTCTCTACTTTTGAGGCCTTCAGTCATTCTCAATCTTCCCATCAATCTTCTTACCAAGTTGTGCAATGTCTCATTCATTTGTGTTAGCACAAACCCCTCCAACTTTCTCTCCCTAACCTGTCTACATGGATCTCATTCCTTCAGGAGGAAGCCATGCATGGTTTCTTTGTCAGAAAGGAGGAAAATTTAAGAAGAAATGGGATAAGATGATGAATAGAGAAGCAGCACGACTTCTTTCCTGATGTCAAGAAAGAAATGATTGTGAAGGTTTACTATTTAGATCTCATTAAAATTTTCATTTCCCAAAGGGGGTGTCAGGCACTTAAAAGGTTTCTGTCAAAGTGTATGGAATGAATTTTTTTCAATAATTTTATTTAGCTTATTTCCTACCTTCAATTTTTCCAGACCACTGGTATTGAAGTACACAAGCAGTCATGAGAAAAGAAGGACAAGTTAAAAGAAGACTAAGCCTAAGTATAAGCCCTACAAATCCTTGATGCATTACTGTGGATTTAACCATTGAAGACATATTTCAAGAGATCTGTTCAGCTTGCTCTCCTTTGACTAAGAGGCAACTCTCCATTTCCTGATGAAAAGACCCTTCTAGCCATGTTTATGTCATATGACTAAGTCCCCTTGGATGAAGAGCAAGCACCTGTCTCAAACTGCAGGAATCTTACTTTTCACCAGAATTGTCAATTTGATGGTTTCAGGGACCAAAGTCAGGTAAACTGACTGTCCCAATAACTGTAGGACAGCCAGATACTGCCGAGTCTCTTGAGGAGCAGGGATTATCTGCTAATAAAGAAGAGGGTGCATAGATGAGAGATTCTGGGATCTTGGACAGACTGAGACTGAGACAGAAAGACCCACTGCCCTGGTCTCTGATACCTCTCCAGTTCCTGAGGCCTACCTTATTCCCTTGGCATCTCTAGGTAAGAGATATCTAATAACTGTGGTGGGCTTTATCATTTATGGTGTAAACACAGAATTTTCATTTTTTGATTAAGGTCTCCGAAGCCTCAGGTATTCTGCTTGCCATTATTGTCTTTTTATACCCTGAAGACATTGACCTTTAATTCTATTATAAATTCTAATATTTTTCTCTGATTTGGTTAGTTGTGGTGTCTACAACCCCTGGACAAGTGTAAAAATGCAATGACAAATGTCTGTAATCACATTCCCTATAAATCATCTTCTCAGGTTGGTTCTACCACAGCATATCGTGTAAGTTTCCTGTATTCATCAATAAATGGAGGAAAATCATTAAAAGTAAGCATTTAGTAAAACAGAAGAATAACCCTAAATATGTATTAAGAAGTAAAGGGTAAGTTGCTGAGGAATAGAACCTGTGGATGGACAAATGTGAGGTGGGGGATAATGATTTTCCACAGCTGAGGTCCTGAGTTTACTCTAAAGATTTTATGCAACCCAGTAGGTAGCTGAGAACACTGAGAGGTCTGGCACAGTGCTGGCCAACCCCTTTGGGCTAGGAGAAAAGATAAGCCATATCTAGGAACAGATAGTGGGTTATGGCTGGTTGCAGGGATTGTGTGGCACAGATAAAGTCAAGGTGTGGTAGCCTGCCTGCTTGAAAGATGGTGCACATCTGAAAAAGTATGATGTCCAAGTCAAAAAATCACCTTCACAGGGCAAAATGTGGGAGTGGTTATTTTATTTTTAAATAATACCTTTATTTAAGCACCATGATTACAAACATGTTTGTAGTTGGGTTTCAGTCATAAAAAGAACACCCCCTACGTCAACAGTAAACATTCTCATCATCAATGCTACCCATCTTCTTCCTTCCCCACTCCCTACCTGTATTCAAGATAAGCAATTTATTTCTCTCACTCACTACCATTGCAATGATAGTTATTAGTATAGTTTGTGTAGTTATTTTTCTAACCTCACTTGTCATTCTCTGTTCATTCTCAGCTTCTGTCTCTTTACTATAGGTGTTTTTTGTTTATTGGTTTTCTTTTGGGGGGGTCACAGAAAAGTGTACCTTGGCTTGTTGCCTTATCTATCCTTTGGCTTTCAACTCCTTGGTCCTATGTTCAAATTATAGTCAATAAATAGGAAAAGAGCCAGAGTGTTCCATGCCTATTTGTTGGTAAAACCTGGAATGATTGGGGAGAGGAGCAGTCAGGTGGTCACTGTAACAGAGATACTGTAGAGAGTCTTCATGGTTTGGATGCCAGCTAAGGGGGAATGCCACCACTGATGGCACCCTTACCCCCACCCACACAATATTGATGGATTGAGCAACAGGGCTGAGAGGGAGCAAAACAGGAGAAGCAAAAGGAAGAGAAGCCAACTTTCTCCTGCAATGTCCCTATAGCTCCCTCTACTGACAAAGGTGAATATCATGTGCACTAAATATCGTGCCATAAGGAATATGACATAAGAAATGATTGGGTGAATGGATAGATGAACTGGCTGATGGATGACAGAGAGAAATAGAGAGGAAATGCTACACTACATAGTATTTATCATTTCTCAGATTCTGGATATCACAAAATACCATCGTTTTAAGTACATGACTAAAGACTCTATTATCTCATGCGGCACAAGGTGTCTGCAAACCTCAATGACCTTAGAAACAATAATGATCTACTAACTTTTAAACTTGCTGTGGATCAGAGATGTGAAGATGTCCTTTGAGGTTGAAATTCAGATAATGGCCAAGGCTATAGAAATAAAAGGACCTGACTTGGATAGGATGGCCTGCATACACAGTTGATTTGGACTGGAAGATGCAGGCTCTCCTTTCTGCATACAATAATATTCATGTTGTCAAATTAGTGAGGGCTCTACATAAGCCAGGCTTCACCTAGAATAAGTGACCCAAAAAACTTGATTTCCAGAGAATGGTCCATTCCTGCTCTTATGCACAGAACAGCCTAATTTTCTGTAGAAGGACCTCATGGCAGCATACAAATGAAGGAATAAATGAGCACTGTCTTGTAATTTTTTAACCCAGACCCTGTTTTGGAGTTTTGGGTATTTCCACACCTTAGGTTGCATATTTAGATAAATCTGTCTTATAAGCAAGGCAATTAAAGTCCTGAAAATAGGATGAGATATGAGAAAGTTTAACATCTTTCTGTAGAGAAAAGTAAGACCTACAGAGTGCAGAGATCCTGACTCAAATCAACAACCAGTATGTACTGAGAAGTCATGGAGCCTGACCTCTGCTTTTGGAGATACCAAATTAAACCATACTGCTGCTTGTCACACATACTGACCCCTGAGCCTTCCTCACATCCACTAGATATGAAACTTTGTTGGAGATACTGGACAGTACTAAGGGAATTGTATCATGTTCATAAAGCTCCCTGTAATACTTCTGATGGTGAGCATTGAGTCTGGGAGTCATTTCTTCCACCTCCTATGACTATTACTGGAGATCAGGCTGCCCAGCATGGGATTGTATCAGATACGTACTGAGGCCTAGTGGATCCTGGATCTTAGGCTTGGGGCATATTCTCTTCCTCTCAGAAAGAATGTTTTTTTTTTGTTTGTTTGTTTGAATGCAGATTGTCTTCCTGGATCATTATCTTTACACTGGGATGTGGCTGCAGGATCCTGCATCACCATAGTTATCCTAATCACATGATCTCTTGATTCTGTTGATATATGACTGAGCAGGATTAACATCTGCATGCTTCAGAAATAGGGAGAACTTCAAATGCTCCCTCAAAAGGTGCCTGCAACTGTGCCCATGCAACTTTGCAATTCCTCAATATGACACCAATATTGCTTGAAGTCACCAGATGCTCAAAGTCTAGAAATCCCAACCACCCCCCTTGACCAGAGTAGCAACATAGCTCTTTTATGAAAGCAGTGTGGGCCTAACTCTAAACATAATATTCTTGCTCTCTGACCTCCAAGATAAATAACCTGAACATTTTGGCTAAATATATTCACCAAATGACCTATTTCCCTGCTTTTATAAGACAAAGTAAAAACTGACTCTGTTTTCCCAGGGAAAATATATTATTTTAAAGAATAGTGTATATGTCTTTTTTATCTCCTAAAATATGAAAAAAATCCATTTCACTTTGCTATTTTCTTCCACAATAATAACTAGTCTCAGCTTAGGCTTGCATCTTTATTACTGGAAACTGCCTCTAACTTCTTGTCTTGACTGCCTCAATTATGATTAATTTCTTTCTGCTTATTTTGTTTGTTTGTTTTGGGTCCCAAAAGCGTTCACGTTTATTCCTGGCTCTGTGCTCAGAAATCACTCCTGACAGTCTTGGGGACCATATGGAATGCTGGGAATCAAACCAGTTCAGTGGCATGCAAGGCAAATGGCCTACCTGCTGTGCTATCACTTCAGCCACTGATTTTATTCTGTATAGAGTTAATAGGAAAATAATAAGTAGAGTAACAATGTTAATGAAGATGGAAAAAAAACAACAGCAATTCACCTTATTGTGGATTAGGCATAATCCAAAGGCTTTCATGCCTTATCATTTTTTCAAAACTATTATCTGGTAGGTATTTTGATTCTTTTTTTGGGGGGTGGGTGGGTTTTGGGTCACATCAGCAGCTCGCAGGGGTTACTCCTGGCTCTGCGCTCAGAAATTACCCCTGGTAGGCTCAGAAAACCATATGGGATGCCAGGATTTGAACCACCATCCATCTGCGTGCAAGGCAAACGCCCTACCTTTGTGCTGTCTCTCCGGCTCCGATCTTTTGAATCTTATTTAAAATAAGGTAACTTATGCTCTGAGAAATTTAGAAATGTGCCTGAAGACATATTGGAGACTGAGAATGGATGTAAGATTTTATCCAGGTCCAACTAAGATAAGTAGGGGGCCGGAGAGATATCATGGAGGTAAGGCATTTGCCTTGCATGCAGAAGGGTGGTGGCTCAAATCCTGGCACCCCAGATGGTCCCCCGAGCCTGCCAGGAACAATTTCTGAGTGTAGAGCCAGGAGTAACCCCTGAGCACTGCCAGGTGTGACCCCAAAACCAATAAATAAATTAATTAATTAATAAGAAGTAGTGGGTTTCTGATCACTGTGGTCTAGTGCTTGTCAACATTCATTTTTCTCAGAATTTATAAGTGATGATAAAGAGAAAATCGTATTACCAGGGACCTCATTTTACATTCCAATTCTGCCCATTCTAAGTGCAAAATATTTAAGTGATTGTTTACTCTCTCTACTCACAAATAAGTATGATAATTCCTTCCTTATGTGGTTATCACAGAATTAAATAAATAAACACACAGTGCTGACACATAATGTTGAATTAACAGTCTCTCTGGTGATTGTTATACCTTCGCTGGATTCATCAGAGTTTTCATACCATGCAAAGTTACTCTTCATTTTTCTAACCTATTCTACCCCCCAACAAAGCACTGTCAAGTTCTGGAATCTGCTATGCCCTAATATGTAGGCAACAACAGGGGAGTCTGACAGAAAGAACAGGAAAGCGGGACTAATTTGAGAAACAGCATACCCAAAATAGTCAGAGGATATTCCGAGCATGACATCCTTCCTGAGATCCTATTTTGTACGCCTTCCATTTTCATAAGGGGTCATTTCTCTCCTGATATAATATCAGCTGCTTTTCTGAAAGCCAACGGCCCATATTTCTGTCAAATGAAAAGAACTCTTTCCCCGTCATGGTGTCCACAACCATCTCCTTCACATCTGCTTTTATCTCTTTCATTCAAACTGCTGCATTCCAGAAATTACTGACTCGTTCCAGAAATTATTGGCTCAGACACCTGGCTGTGCAGGAATTTCAGGGTAGGAGGACTTGGAATTCATCTCAGCAGTCACATGGTGATACCTTTCAGCTGTCCCTGCTTTTCATTTCATTTAATTTCATTTTTCATTTCTTTTCTTTTCCTGAGATTAATTCTGCCACCTCCGACAGAACCAGGTGTGACAACATCTCTCCTGCTGAGTTGCCCCTGTTTTATGTCTTCTGGGCCATCGCTACAGAACTAACCCCCAAAACACAAAAGCAGTTTCTTAATCCAAAGTTAACAACAATAAAATAATCAGACCTACATTTTAACAACTAAACTTTACAGTGGTCTTCAAACTACGGCCTGCGGGCCACATATTGTATTTGTTCTCGCTTTGTTTCTTCACATCAAAATAAGATGTATGCAGTGTGCATAGGAATTTGTTCATAATTTTGTTTTTACTATAGTCTGGCCCTCCAACGGTCTGAGGGACAGTGAACTGGGCCCCTGTTTAAAAAGTTTGAGGATCCCTGCTTTAAAAGGTGCATGTTATGTTAGCTGGCTGGCTGGACCAAGGAGTAATGGCATGGGATGTACTCTGGGAACATGGATGGAGAGAGGTTGACACTGGTTTGACCCTGAAACATTGTATGTCTAAAATTCAAATAATAACTTTATAAATAACAATGGTTTAAAGAAAAAATAAAAATTTTAATTGATAAAACTTCTGTGATGAACGAAACTGTTGATGATGGTGTTTGTAATCCCAACACCATCACCTGTGTTCCCTCCTCCATCTCTCAAGGATATCAGTGCTGCTTCTCCCTTTTCAGGCCTTTCCCCACCTTGCTGTGTGGAACTGTGTAGATCAGTTCTCCCACTCTGTGGCCTTTGGCCCTCTGTTGCTACCTTACTTGTATCTTTAAGTCCCATCCATGAAAGGAATCATTCTCTATCTCTCCTTTTCCTTTGGACTGACTTCATTTATTTGGTATGCTATACTCTAGTTCCATAAATGTTGTGGCAAATTGCAAAAAGAATGCTTTTGTTCTTTTTTATAGCTGTATAGTATTCCATTGTTTTATAACCACAACTTCTTGATTCATTCATCTGTACTTGAATACTTAGGTTGCTCCCATATCTTGGCCAAGGCACATCATCTGCGCAGGGCACAATTATATCTTCACTGAATTAATCAGGGAAATAGCCCCAAATATTCTCATCACCGTTCAATATAAGAAGGGTTCAGACCTCAGTTGGATAACAGGAGGGGGTACCTCATTCTATTACCTTGGCTAGTTTTTCTGTCTTCTCATGTTCTCACCTACATTTGAGACAAAATTCTGTCTGATCAGAAAAGAAAAAGGCAAAAGTGGTGGCTGGCCTCTACTTTCTTTCGATCATTTCTCTCAACATTAATTCCTACTATCTCAAATCTAAATCAAATATGGATGGAAAATTTGCTGGTATCACAAATAGTCACTAAGACAGAAGATAAAATAAAGTATCCACTTCCTTAAAGCTAGGATGGAAGGGGAAGAGGAGGAATTCTCTTGAGCTTTATAGGAAACCAAGCAGGATGCAGGTTGAACTCTCTGGCCTCCTTCCCTGTTTGTCTAAATTGCATTCTAAATGGATGCAAGGGGCAGCACTTCACCAGCATGTGAGTCTGCCTGAAGAAGGGATTTTGTTCTGGGACAAAAAAAATGTGTGGGTCACTTTGAAACAAAAGTACTGAAAAAAGATGGAGCAAATTTCTCCCAAGTGCTCACAGTCATTCTACAATTTGCTAACACTCCTTAATCTATGTCAGAATCTCAGGCAGGGGGGGGGATTTGGAAACAATTCCTAAATGCAATAAAATGTGAGACTCATAAAAAATTATTTCATTAACTTAGGTAAAAAAATTTAAGTATTCCTTTTGTACAGAAAAATATTCTCAAAGATGACAATATCCTGATCCCAAGAACTATGACGTGTAAATAAAAGGTAATGAAAACTCAAGATACCAATTGGTGCCGCTTTTATACTGACATCAAAACAGAGAAACTATCCCAAATTTTTCAGTAAAATCACAAGGATCTTCTTTTGTCTTCAGTGTCATTATTGGGTAAGGCAAGTAAGATCCCTTATGTACAAGAATTAGGGAGAGTTTCACAGTCAGAACTGGACATGTTTAAAGATTGATCTAGTCTTAGAGTATCATCTTCTAGATCAGAGAACAGAGATCGAATCTTCAGTGGAAATCAGAAAACTAGCCAAAGATCCAGAAAAATTGTATAAAGAGAATTGATATAAAAGGAAACCTAGCAATATGACCTAGAAACCTAGAAATAGAAAATTACCCCATAGAATAACATTTGTTTATGCTTATCAGCACCACTTACCAATAACCTCTTTCAAAGTACCCATGTGCTTGAAGAGACGAAAGACTTCATGACCTTGCCAAGAGCCAAGGCAGGATTGGTGAACTCCAAGGATGTTCCTGCCTATCAATGTGGATCTGAGAAGGAAAGTGACTATACCTTCAAGAAATCTTTCTTTCTCACTGTGATCCAAAATCACCACAGAGCAGAGGGAGAAGGAAGACAGGAGGCAGAGAAAGCATTGTCACTGTGGAGCTGGTCACAGGAAAATGGGCAGCTTTAAGAAATTGCAAAAGCTCTACATACTCCAGAAGAACTTTAGTCCTGTTAATACCTTAATTTTAATCCTGGGAGGCCTATCTTAGATACTCAACCTACTGAACAGCAACCTAATACAACAGCCACATAATACAATTCTACCCACTAAGCTTGTGGTGGGTTGTAGATCAGCAATAGGAATCAGATTATTGTCTGTAGTCAAATATATTGCTAGATGAGGATCTTAAAACACAGAGAAATAACATGGTTTCTAGAAGGCATGGCACTTAAAAGACTCCCAGGGACTAGGGAGCTGAAAAAAAGGGGTGGGACACATGTTTTGTTTGCTGGAGCCCCTAGTGTAGGTGGAATTACATAGTCCCTAAACAATATTGGGGACTTCAATAGACACCAGATCAACAAAATTTAAAGACAATTTTCATCAGTTTAGAATTACGATAGGTCATATTTCTGGGGCCAGCATGATGGCGCAATGGTAGGGCATTTGCCTTGCACACAGCTGACCCAGGATGGACCTTGGGTCAATCCCCAGCATCCCATAGGGTCCCCCAAGCCAGGAGTGATTTCTGAAACCATAGCCAGAAGTAATCCCTGGGTGTCAACGGGTGTGGCACAGAAAAACAAACAAATGAACAAAAACCAACAACAACAAAAATGATTTTGGTCATATTACTAGGTTTCCTTTTATATCAATTCTTTTTACACAATTTTGCTGGATCTTTGGTTAGTTCCCTGATTTCCATTGAAGATCCAGGCTCAATTCAGGGGTCCTCAAACTTTTTAAACAGGGGCCCAGTTCACTGTCCCTCAGATCGTTGGAGTCTGGACTATAGTAAAAACAAAAACTACCAACAAATTCCTATGCACACTGCATACATCTTATTTTGATGTGAAGAAACAAAACGGGAACAAATACAATATGTGGCCTGCGGGCTATAGTTTGAGGACCACTGCTAGATGATGATACTCAAAGGGCAGAACAGTACTTACACATGTCCAGCTCTGACTGTGAGACTCTCCCTAAGTCTTGTTCACAAAGAACCTTTCTTGCCTTACTGAATAAAGGTACTTATGACAAAAGAAGAAAATATCTCCTCAGTCCAGGAAATGCTTGTAGAATACATAACATTCCAAAGACTACTACAAAGCCAGAGAAAAAGGGTCTACAATTTCTAACCATTTCTTACAGTCTCCCCTACTCTCAATGGGCATGGTAGATTATGTCACTAGGCCCATGGTTGAGAAAAGAGAAGTCAAACCCCCATGACCCAGTTGTGACTCTGCTATATGCAAATCACATGCAAATATAAACCTCCTCCTCAGGGGTCACTCCTTTCTTTGTTTTCTCTGACTTCTTAAGCAAATCCAGTTTGGAAAGTAAAAAGCAGAAAATTACCCCGAGGTAGGATAACATTTGTTTATGCATGTATATGCACCTCTACCAATAACCCCTTCCAAAGTACTCAGATACTCAAAGTGCTGAAAAACTCCATGACCTTG
>PVKC010018128.1:0-19814 GCA_004027635.1 Crocidura indochinensis
CTTCCTTCCCCCTACTATCCCCTTTTTCTCTTCCCTCCCTTCCTTCCAGAATTTACTGTGTCTAGAATTCTGCTTAGCAGTGATTAGACTGTGTTTTCAAAGCACTGCCAGATTTAAACCCTACAATGTTGAAATCTTCAGCTGACTGGTAGAAATGAATCTTCTACACTTAAAGATTATTTTATATAGGGAAGATAAAGTATACCCAGGCAAAGAACAGCTTTGCAGAATCTCAAAATCTCATCCGTCTTCCTGATAAACAAAATGCAGCCCATATAAGTCCTTTATTATCTTTTCAAGCTAGATCATTCTAAAGAAATTAGGAGAAAAATATGAGCAGGAACTGCTTTAGGCTTAGCTATTTCTCTCTGATTCTCTTAAGTATTTCTCAGTACTCTCTAAGGACTATTGAACATAGGCATGCTTGTTATTAGTCTCATAATATACAATAAATGTTATATATAAGTCAAATCATTTTGGTAACAGTCGAATTTTGTTAGCAGTGAAGATAATCAAATTTTTTCTACAAACCAAGAGTTGTGTTAAATTCAGTTCAAAATAACTCCTCGTGCTTACCCATCATGGGACTTAAAGCAAATGACATACTTCATGTGGATGAGTTTTCTTCTCTGTCAAACAGAGAGGGGAATAGTATTCGCCTTAAAAAGTGAAGAGTGAGGAATAAAGGAGAAAAAAACACATACAAATTCTTGGAAAAACAGCAAATAACGACACTTTATAATGTTTTAGTTATTTTTAGCTATTGTCATCACATGTTATCAGAGCTGTATTTGGAAACAAATTGAAAGAAACCAAAGGAGAAAGGAGCAATAGATCTAGAAAAACACATTTTCGGTGTCTTTTCAGGTCACTTTGCTTTCATTTTCCTGGGAACACACATCTGTGAAGAAACTCTCTAGCTCACATTAACAAGACATTGCTCAGCAGAGGAAAGAAAATGGAATGAGAAAGAGTGAAAAAGAGGAGAGAGAGGAAGAGAGGGCAAGAGAACCATGTAGAGTTGAGTACTCTGTATAGCCACTTAAAATTATTATCAATTGTCGGAAAAATGACTTGGATCTTTAAAGTTTCTGTTTTTTTTTTCATTGTAAAGGAAGGAAGAAGAAAAACACATGGGCAGATATGATTCTTCATAATGAAGTGCAAAAGGCAGAGGACAGAGATTAGAGAACCCCTTTTCTGACAGCAGGGTGGTGGTGAGGAAAAAATGGCCCTATTTCCTCTTTTGAAAATGGTCGCAATAATGTGACTACCTGTTAAGACAATAAGATCTTGGCTTGGGAACATGATCGTTGATTTCCCTATAGCTCTGTAGGTAACATCCAAGTTATTTAACCTTTAAGGACATCCATAATCCAAAAATGTCTGGCACAGCATAAAACAAAGAAGTATGTTAAAGTAAAGTGCTTAATACATAAATGCCATTTTTTGGTCATTAAAGTCTTTTTTTAGCAAGGCACCTGCCACACACTCAGTAAACAAAAGAGGCTGTTAGAATCATCATGATTCCCAGAGGAAGGATCTCTAAATGACAACAGGAAGAATAAAGGAGAAATAGGCTCATGAAAAAGCATCAGGCTACTTTATGTTGTAACGGTACGTATAGCATCTGAAAGGAGGCAGAACATGACTTTTAGGGGTGCTGTCTATTTCTGCAGCACACAGAGCAGGGGTTGCAGGTAGAGGGTCTGGTTTAAGTATATGCCTGAAGAGCTTTGCAAGATGTGCTTTCCATCTTACTCTAAACCAGGCACCTTCCAACAGTAGCATCTACTGCTCCCCCTCAAGGGAAACCTGTCTTTTTAACAGCATCAGATCATTGCCAGGTTGGTAATCTGTATCCTTGCTAACATATAATTGAAGAGATTCAATGGTAATCAGAAGTAGATCCTTGCAAAAGCCCTGTGGAGCTGAAGAGAGCTTGATAAACATCACCCAGAAAGAGGAGTCAGTGAAGATAGACTTAATTGTAATCTACAAAGGAGACAAAAAACATGAAGTCTCTTTCTAACAAAATAATCTCTTTTCTACAAAATCTTAAGAAAGGAATACTGTCCTAGCAAAACAAATATATCCCCTGTGGATGTCATTTCTTACACCAAAAGCTATATCAAATGTAAAATCAGAATTATTTAAGAAAAAAATCTTATTTCTTAAAATATATTTATATCTCTTTGACATAAGAGTTGCTGACTCATTTTGATCTATTCTGATGGAAGTAAATTTGTTACAATAAGATACCGTCCATATTTCTTTTTTAAAAAATTAATTTTCTGTTTATATGCTTGATGGAATGAGATTCAGTAGTACATTGGAAAAGACTATGGAAAATAGTTCTTTATTGTGATAATAAATAGTTATGGCTTACCATTCCTTTATCATTAATAGCTGAACATTGTGATAAAAACATACTAATATCCACCAGATGTTCAAGAATATATAAATATTCCAACATGTCAGCACATTTTCTGAAAAAGTCAACAATTTTTTCTCTATTTCTTTACAGTTTTCTGAGTATGTTCTTTGATATGATATTTTTAATCCTCATTAGAGATTTGCTTTGGGTTTCTTTAATATCCAGCACAAGATTAACTGACTAGATAGTTTCGATTACAGCCAAGGCTCATCTGGATGTCTTTTTCTTCTCACTTTCTATGTTGAGGCAGGTTGGTTGAATGGAAAGAGATAAGTCAGCTTTGAAGTCAAAATGATATTAGTTTGCACATATTTTAACTTCTCAATAGCAAGGTGACCTTGGAAAAACTGCTTAAACTCTCTGAGCCTAATTTTCTTTATCTTAGTGTGGTAGTATAATTTTTTCATTAAAGGTTCAATTCAAAGAGAAACAAAACGCTAGGCATTTATGTTCAAGAAAGGGTAACAATTATATTTTCTATCTAAGGGGTATGCTAAGTGTTTGGCTTCCTCTGACTATTGTATTTTACATATTTCTTCCCCATTAATAAATATATTAAAATTAAAATTTCTTTTTCTAAAATCCAAATATATCATTTTAGCTAATATTCTAGAAACTCATCATAGATATTTAAAGTTCATTAAGAATATGCTGTCTGGGGGCCTGGGAAAGAGCATGGAGGTAAGGCGTTTACCTTTCATGCAAAAGGTCATTGGTTCGAATCCCCGTGCCCCATATGGTCCTCCGTGCCTGCCAGAAGCAATTTCTGAGCATGGAGCCAGGAGTAACCCCTGAGCACTGCCGGGTGTGACCCAAAAACAAAAAAAAACAAAAAACAAAAAACAAAAATCAAGCAAAAAAAAAAGAATATGCTGTCTGGGCCCGGAGAGATGCAAAACGGCGTTTGCCTTGCAAGCAGCCGATCCAGGACCATAGGTGGTTGGTTCGAATCCCAGTTTCCCATATGGTCCCCCGTGCCTGCCAGGAGCTATTTCTGAGCAGACAGCCAGGAGTAACCCCTGAGCACCGCCGGGTGTGGCCCAAAAAAAAAAAAAAAAAGAAGAAGAAGATGCTGTCTGAAGACAAGGTTGGCAGTTAATGCATTTTACTACCAAATACAAAATTATATTGAAGACACCACCTAAAAGATTGCAGGCAGGGCATTTCCTGTTAGGAAACAGTTCCCACATAGATCTTGTTCAATGGGCCATAGAATTTGCATAAACTAATGTCATTGTCCCCCTTCACCCACCCATGGTGAGAGCCATAGTCTCAATTTGTAAAAGGAGCAATGGTCTACTGTAAAAATTAAATCCTTGAGGCCTGAGCAGGCAGGGCATTTGCCTTGCACATGCTTGACCAGGGTTGGTTCCCTGGCATCACGTATGATCCCGAGCCTGCAAGGAATAACCCTGGATTGCTGCTGGGTGTGGCCTAAAAACAAAAAATAATCCTTGGCATCTAGACCCTTGGAGCGTGCTATCTATTTCCTGTAGACTGTTACCTTTTCCAGAAGTAAGGCCCATCGTTAAGGTGTAGGAAATATATAATTTACAGAAAAGAAACCTCATGTCCTTAAGGTTTTATTACAGATTATCAAAATTGTCCCAAAGTGGCTATTTTGTAACAATGCAAAGGGAAAATAGGAAGGATGTCGATCTGAAAATCTTTGCTTTTTATGCCAGTCTTTAAAATTTCACATAAAAATACATTACTGGCCTGGAGCACAGAGGTTGGATGCCTCCCATCCAAGACAAACCCGAGTTTGATCCTCTGCATCCATATGCCTCTCTACCCCAGCCTGCTTCGTAGTGTGGTCAAAAGCAAAAAACAAACAAACAAAAAACACATTCCTGACACAGAGGTAATCTTTACTTTGTCATAACATCACAGAACCATTTATTCTTTTTTATTTAAATAACTTTTATTGTGACCAAAATGAATTATGAATCTTTCACATGGAGCTTCCTTCCTTCCTTCCTTCCTTCCTTCCTTCCTTCCTTCCTTCCTTCCTTCCTTCCTTCCTTCCTTCCTTCCTTCCTTCCTTCCTTCCTTCCTTCCTTCCCTTTCATTCTTACGCTTAGTTGATTTGGGGGCCACATCTCACAGTGCTCAGTGCTTACTTTGGGCTTTTCACTCAGGAATAATTTTTGGTGGTTCTCAGTGGACCATCTGAGATGCCAGGGATTGAACTAGGGTTAGCCACACTCAAGGCAAATATCTGACCCCTCTGTATTATTTCCTCTGTTCTCATGTCTTTATTTACAAGAAAATAAATCCTTGATAGGACACTGATATTTTAAAAGCTCTGTAAATTCCTCTTGTTATAGTTGGTTCTTTTCAACTACCATTCAAGTACTGTGGAATTTGATTTCAGTTTGGTTTGAATTTTGGCCAGGTGGTCTTTGACCTAGAGAACTACTCTGTATTAAGGGGTTGTTAAGATATGAACTCCCCTGTCTAAACTCGCTGCTACTCTATCAATTCACTTTATTTTGATGTAGAAATTGGCTAAAGCTATACAAAGTTTTTCCACCCTGGAATTCAGAGAGCAGCTTATTTATATGTAGATGTAGATATATGACATTTTCAAATGCCATACATTTGCATATGAAGGTCTCTTTCTTCCCCTTTCAGTAAACAGTCTTTGCTATTACTTCCAAAGCACTATTTGGAATTATATTTTATATAGTGGTCTTTCTATAAAATGTTTTTCAAATACCCAATAGAGAAAAAAATTAAACCCTCAAATTGAATCTCACTTTTGTAGGGGTAAAATATAGATCTTTTAGTATCTTCTTTTTCTGAGGCTTTGAACTATTCTATAACATAATAAAATACCATTAAGCTAAAATTTCTTTTTTTTGGTTTTTGGGCCACACCCGGTGATGCTCAGGGGTTACTACTGGTTATGTGCTCAGCTCAGAAATCGCTCCTGGCTTGGGGGGGACCATATGGGACACTGGGGGATTGAACCGTAGTCTAGCACAGATAGATGCCTTACCCCCTGTGCCACGGCATCGGCTCCAAGGTAAAATATCTTAATTAAAAATGAAAAGTATTGTTAATTTGATATGGAACTGTCTTAAAAATTTATTTAATTTTTTATTAGAGAGATTACTATCAATCTTATTAATTTATTCAATAAGTAATAATCATCGTCTAGGAGAAGTCAGGCATTGTTTCCAGGCACTTCATTTACAGTGGAGAACAAAACAAAATCTCTGACCTCAAAAAGTTGATCTCATAACAAAAAGAAAAGAAAAAAAGATAACAATACATAAATAAAATGTGGCCCTTTTTTTCATAATAACAATTTTTATTTTAAACATAGTGGCTTACATATTGTTGACAATAATATTTTAGGTACATGTTAACATAAAATTCCCTTCACCAAATTGTCTTTCCTTCGCCTTTCTTCCCATCCTACCTCACATGTCCTCCTCCCTCACCCCTGGGGCTGCCCTTTTTGATAAAGGAGAACAATGTATGAAGTGGAGAAGGACTTTTAACAAATGATGCCGTGAAAAATGCAAACATAAAAATTGCAGACTCCATTCTAAATTCATGTATAAAAGTAAAATAAATAAGAATAAAATACCTTAATATCAGATATAAATCCACAAATAATATTAGGGAAAGCTTAAATAGGCCATTTCATAACAATAAAGTGAGGGGTATTTTTAATGATTCAATGCCATTGGTGAAGCAATGGAAACAAAAATAAACAAATGGAGGGGGCCGGGCGGTGGAGCTGGAGATAAGGTGCCTGCGGGCTAACCTAGGACAGACCGCCGTTCGATCCCCCGGTTCCCCATATGGTCCCCCGTGCCTGCCAGGGGCGACTTCTGAGCGAATAGCCAGGAGTAACCCCTGAGCGTCACAGGGCGTGGCCCAAAAACAAAAACAAAACAAATGGAGCTATGTAAAATTCAGAAGCTTCTGTACCATCAATTAAATGAGGACAAGAAATAAGGAGAACATATTTTCCTACCATGTGTCAGACAAATAATTGATATCCAATATATGGAGAACACTAGTGGAAACTTACAAGAAAAAAGAACCAATCCTATCAAAAAAGAAAAATAAATGGGGAGAAGAGAGGAAAAGAAACTTCCTCAAAGAAGAGATAGAGATGCCAAAAATATATGAAAAAAACTCTCTGCAATACTTATCACCAGGAAACTGTAGATTTAAAAAAACCATGAAACATGATTTCATATCAGTGAGACTGGTACACAAAGAACAAAAGTAAATTAGTATTTTGGTATAGATTTAGGGAAAGGAACCCTTTTTCATTGCTGGTAGGGAAGTTGATAGGTTTAACTACTTTGAAAAACATATGGACACTCCTCAAAAGAAGAAGTGAATTTTCATATGACCCAGCAATTCAACTTCTTGGAATCTACTCTGAGAGCCCCAAAACTCTATTCTGAAAAGATATTTGAACTCCTGGACCCATTGTATTCATTGTAGTACTATTCACAATTTCTCAACACTAGAAACAACTTATTTGTCCAAGAATATATGACTGGATAAAATAATGATGGTATATGTACACAATAGAGTACTACTTGATTATAACAAAAGACAAAAGTAGGAAATTTGCTGCTACTTAGATATATCATAGTATTATGCTGAATGATGTTAGTTCGAAGAACAAACACCAAATAATCTCTCTAATATGTGGGATTAAAGAAACTTAATTAGTTTCTTAATTGGGTGATATATATTAGTTGGGTGATATATATTCTGAAAGTAAACAGAAACTGAGAAATAATAATCTTCCATAGGAAAATTTCCAAAAAGGGTAGGTATCTTGCATCATACTGTACTTTGATAGAGGAATGACACTGTGATGGAGAATATAGTGATAGAATGTTTTATGTATGAATTCCTACCAATAACAGTATTATAAATCATAATACCTAAAATAAAAAATTAGAATAAATTTTCTCTTTTACAACAGTGTGAAGAAAATTAAATAGTACAGTCAGGAAGAATTTATATGTTCAGTTAGGATTCAAGAACTCAATAAATTTTCTCCTCAATGTTGTCAGGGGGACAACTAAGGGAAGGAATGTGTATCTTTAAGAGATCAGGGAAGGTTGGCTCAAGTATAATGGTTTCTATATAGTTATACAGAAAAATAATAAGGGTTTAGGAAATTCACTACTACATCAACTCTTGAAATGATCATGTAGTAGATTTTAAGATTTTATAAAACATCAAGTAGAGGAATATTGAAAGGAGGAAATAAAGGAGAAAAAATAATCTACTGCAAATTTCTACAACTTCAGTCATTTCCAGGACTACTGTTTTATGTTTATGGGACCCAATGCTCTCTGGGGATTTTCCTCAGTAGAAGTAGCCTTTGCTTTTCTTTCTAAGTTCCTGCATCCTGAGGTTCTGCTTCAACCTGATGATAATCACCATAACCTTATTTTCATGTACATTCTTCACTAGACTTGTAGTCTGATTTGTTCATTTCTAGGCCGGTATCCATAAAGATCTCTGTAAAAAAAAAAGACTCATTCTTCTCTTCCTTTCATTGTCATTCTTCTCTTAGAGAAGTAGTAGCATGTTTCTAAATAGACAAGCAAGGGAATGGCATATTTTCCTTGATTCTTCCCTTTCTCTTGTCATTCCTATGGTTCACTGTTCTCTGTGATCACCAGGATCTCTGGTGCTGTTCTGTTCATGTTGAGTTCCTTCCCTCTTTGCCTCAAATTGCAGCCAGGATATTTTATTTTTTTAAAATGAAATGTATTGTTTAAAGTACCCAAACAATCACATGCTGGAAGAAGGTAATTTTTACTTTTTTATTATTTTTTTTTGCAAATATGGTAAGATCTTTTTGGAGCCCCAATACACTTTTCTGTTTTAGTGTCATTTTCCTCTTTCTCATACCATATTTCAATATCTCAAACTGTCATGTGCATGAAATTCTCTTCGGCTTTTCAAAATATATTCCCTTTGTTTAAAGTCCCCAAACCAACTTTTCACTGTTCTGGGTAAACACAAGGTAAAAAATGCCATTTAACTGGTATCCCTCCAAATACCACTTTGCCAATCATAAATACTTCCTCAGATTTAACCACTTCTTTATTATTTAAGCATCCCTGAGCTGTACTCCCCTTTGTATAGAATTAACTCATTAAACCTATTCAGTGGCAAGTTATAAGGAAATAGTACAACTGGGTATATATGTAAATTCCAGGTGCAAAATAAAAATAAATGGGTTTGGGTGGTTGGAGACATAGTAAAGCAGGTAAGGTATTTGCCTTGCACGTGGTCAGCCCAGACTCTGTCTCCAATACCCCATATGGTCTCTCAGAACTGGCAGGAATAATGACTGCAGAGCCAGGAGTTAACCCTGAGTATCACTGGGTGTGCACCCCCACAGGACTTTTAATATTTTATTTCTAATTAAACACTCTTAGATACATTATCATTTATTTGCTATAAAACATATTTGAATGATCTTATTTAGGTTATTATTTTATACAGATCTCTGAATTTAAAGTTTGAGAGAGACATAACAGATTATTATTAATTTCCAACAAATCTAAATAAATATCATAAGTACCCTAAGAAATTGATCATTCACATAAAAAGTGAACAATTAAAATTACTACCCAAATATTTGCCATATAGATAGCAGTTTCTCTTGGATACTGAATCTTTCATTTGAGTAGATTTACTAGGTTTCTGGGAATATTTTTTATTTGTCATTTTAATATAATGGACCTAATAGGCTGGGGATCATCACAGTTAAAGTTAAGTCCTTTGCTAGAATCTGCTATTATGTGTGTGTTGGGGATTGTTAAAGGGAGGAGTTGGGACCAAACTGACAATACCAGGAGGATCACATAGTGCAAAAGATCCAATCAAGGTTGACCATATGCACAGTGAGTACATTAACTTCTGTACTATCTGGGACCATCTTGAAAATACAAGATAATATTTCACATCTTAAAATCTACCAGTTGGGGGCCTGGGAGATAGCATGGAGGTAAGGCGTTTGCCTTTCATGCAAAAGGTCATCAGTTCGAATCCCGGTGCCCCATATGGTCCCCGGTGCCTGCCAGGAGCAATTTCTGAGCATGGAGTCAGGAGTAACCCCTGAGCATTGCCGGGTATGACCCCCCCCCAAAAAAAAAAAAAAAAAAACTTAAAATCTACCAGTTGGATGAGATTAAACTACAAATGTCAACGACACCAAGTATGACTCTGAAAAGACATTTTACTCATTTCACAATTTTCACATTTTACAAGATTCCAATTATTGATTCAAATTCTGGAGAAAGTCACTTGGTAGCTAGGACTAAGCACTCCAGTCAGTGATTTTTTTTAAATTCCACATTATATATAGAAAAAGATATAGATTGTCTGGAATGGACATTGAAATAGTTTACTTCAGACATGGGATTTATAGATGAGGAAAACATTATGGAGAAATTTTTGGCAAATAAGACCTGATAAAGCAGCATGTTATAATGACCAAAACCCAGATTGCATTTTATATTCTATTATTTACTAACCTACATGAAATTACTTTATTTAAAGCATTTAAGTTACTATAATTTATTACTAAATTACTTTAGTCCTAAAATTCATTTTATAGCTGTTACATAACAAATGAAAACAGGTAAAAAGAAGAGGGATAGAAGGAGCATGAATAAATATTTGTTAGTTTTAAAATTACTTAAAATTTAAAGGATGAGTAAAGGCTTATATTGGTTTTTAAATTATTTAAAATTACTCAAAAATTTAAAATTAATTAAAGTTTAAATTACTTAAATTTACTTAAACTGTAGTTTAAAATTAAGGGTTTTTACTGACCAATAGATTTTATTATATCACATTACTTAACTCTATGCTGTAAAATCATATTTATCAAAATTTCTCCCAAAAATTTAAATTTTAGTGGTCAGAATTAGATAGAATAGTGGGTAGGTCACTTGCCATTCACACTGCTAACCTAGATTCAATCCCTAACACCCCACTTGGTCTCCCAAGCACTTCCAGGAGTGATCACTGAACCAGGAGTAAGCCCTGTGCACTGGTGAATGTGGCCATAAAACAAAAAGAAAATTTAAGTGTTTTATTTTTTCATAGAACATAACATAGACATTATATTGTGTGCTGCTTCATAACAACACTTTTCATTACATCTTATTTTTAAACTTTTTTTTATTTTTATGATTATAAATTTAAAATCTTAAAATGCAGTAGAGTTAAAGTCAATAACATTGGACAGTAGAATGAAGGATGGACACAGAACCTTGGATATCTAAATTTTCTATTAGAAATGGTAAATTTTTGAGTGTGAACTTTGGCCTACATGAGGTCTCCTTTGACTCTCTATAGGTGAATGTTTCAAAAATACCTACTACCAGAGCACTCTAAAAAATAATGAAAAAGACCATTGACCCATAATAGGGAGAGGTAGATCAGGATAATATAACAAATTGGATGAAACTGACAGGCAAGTGATGAATAACTTTATCATGACCCTAAAAATAGTAAAGGGATGTTTGCATATTGACACATTTTTAAAGGCAGATGGATATGCATGGCCTGAGTTTTCAGACAGATGTCAGGAATATTGATGGTTCATGGGGGAATGATCATTTTCTTGACACTATTGCAGTAGAGAGCTTTCATGATTAATACTTCACCTAACTATTTTTTTCTCCTAGGAGCAGAAAGGGATTGGAACCCTTTTCACCCCCAAGGAGTATAATAATGCTGCCTGGAAGGTAATATAGGAGAGCTTTATTCTCATAAAAGCAATATTATCCTTTGGAAGTGGGTGTGAAGAAATAACGAAAAAAATATATACAACCAATTTCCCTACATGGTATGGGATGACAGTGCTTAATAGGGTGATTGCTACACACTTCTTGCAAACAGAGTTCTACTCTGGGGTTTAGAAGCTTCCATGGATCTGAAGGAGGGCTGTAATCTTGGATTCTGACAAAAGTGAAAGAAAATTTGTGGCTTTGGGGTGTATATGAGTGAAAGCTATGAACCACTCAAAAAATTCTGCAAGAACAAGGTGAGACAGAAGAGATGAGAATATCTTCCTCATGTTTTTATTCACTTCAGATTTTCAGAGACCACTTTCTGATTTTAAAAAATTTAATACTGTTTCTCAATGATGAATCTTATGATAAAGGGCTTTCCTTTTCCCAGAATAATACTGTTTGCTCAGGCTTTTAAAATGTCACATAGAGCACTGAATGTGCTATGCTATCTCTAGAACTAAAATTAAGTAAAAATTCTAATAATAGTTCTTAGTTGTATTTTGCTAAACCCCTAGTTGTTTATCCACTAAATTATTATGGTAAATAAAAAACATGAGATATGATGGTAATTTACAAAGTCTCTTCTCTTAAAAGGAATAAAAGGCCTCTATGGATAATCAAATTGCCAATTAAAATGTATTAATTGCTTTTTCATATTGAGGATTGTTAGTTGATAGATTAAAGTGATCAACAAAATGTTGACAATCTATAGTACTAAACATTTTACATAAAGCATAGAGAATTACTTATGTGAGGGGAAAATGAGAAATTAAATTTCATAAATGCAAGTGACTGCTTATATTTTAAATTTCTGTTTACTTAGAAAGGAAAAGGACAACTGAAAATAACCTCATTTTCTGGTATTACAAAAGGTTGTCTTTGTACTAATGAAATTAAGAATGAGTTAAGCTCAAAATGTGACAGCAATGGAGAATATCTTATCTAAAACAAGAGCTATATAATAAACATACTCTAACTGGCACTTTATTGGCATGCTGCTACATTCAAATTCCATAATAAAATTCTTTCAGCAAGGAAAAATAATACTACTTTAAATTAATGCACTTTTAATTCAAATTCTGGAACTTTCTATAAGTGCTGAATAAAAAGAACTCTTTAATTATTTAGGGGCACATTAAGGAGGAAACTCATGGTGAGTTTATGAATATGAAGCCCCCCATAAGCCCTGAGTTTTGGAGAAAAAATAACTCGAACAAAACTTAAGTCACCCAGTCAGAAATATAGTTTCCGATTGTTTGAATCTGATGCTTAATCTACAATCAAGAAAATCCAACATCACTGTCATCTTTTTTATATCCCCTATTAAATAAACTAAAGTAGGAACATAGGAATGCAGACTCTCAAGAATTGTTTCCAAATCATACTATCCAATTACATCACCATTTTAGTCTAGGGAATAATTAAAACTTTGATGATAATAGCTTGAACATTGAAATATCCACATGCTAAATATATGTTAACAATAATTCCTCAAAACTGCACAGACAATCACATGTTACAAGGCACTCTCTTTTCTTAAAGGTGTAAAAAAATCAAATACAAATAATTCATATTTAAAACATTTTCAGAGATGTCAAGGTCTATCTCCATATTATGTGATATTGGCAAATTGAGAAGTTAGGTGTTTTTATCTCCTTTAAAAAAACTGGCCCAGTGTATTTCAGTATCTCAATACATTTCAGTAATTAATTAACAAACTATATATAGAATAAAATTCCTATTAAACACATACTCACGTTATTTAATTTGTAAGAGATGGAATAATTAATGCACTTTTTAAAAACATTTGGCATAATACTACAAAAGATAAAAACAATCAAGCCCTAACTTTCAGGAACAGTTAGTATTAGGAAAGGACAACAATTAAAAAAAACACATAACACAAATCTCTCAGATCATTTATCTAGCAACTCCTATTTTCCCCTCAGTAAAAATGCCAATGTACACATGGTGTATGAATAGGCAGTGCTATCTAAGACAGGAAATAGCATGGCTGTGAAAGTTATTCATTTGTTTCAATACTAAAGTAATTACCTTAGCCAAGACTTGTTCATTTATCATTTCCTGTTGTCTTTGCCATTTTTTCATGTTGTCTTTTAAAACAAATATCCTCATTGTCCTTGTTGCAAAACCAATAACTTTATTTCAAGAGGTATGACAGCAAACCTATGCTGCAAGTTTTATTCCTCATTCCAAGGAGGTTTTGTGCCTGGAGCCACTAAACAATTTTGTATACTGGTGTCCTTTCCTGACCTAAGGCAGCACAGTCTAGCTGAGCACTAAGCTGTCCCTTAAGTCTTTTAACCAAACATCATGTTCTCATTCTTTTTTAGCTATTAATTCTGTAAGTTCCCAGTGCCCAAATCAAGCAGTTTGTTGTTTAAACAATACAATGACAGTCCCAAGAACTTTTTTTGAATGCCCTGATAGAATTCAGTCAGTTGGCTTTAAGTATATTCCAATGAAGATTTAAAAAATGTATACTGTGAATGCCTGAAAATAAAAGGAACTTTTGAAATGATTGTTATTATCTCCTCAAAAATCATAAAACTTTATCCCTCAACCAGTATTTGATTCAATAATTTGATTCAAATGTGTAATGGTAGCAAATGAAAAAGTGAAATGTAAAAAATAAGAATATCCACTTTTGAACAAAAGCAAACTAGTTTAATGGGATGCTTAATAAGATTATTGAATGAGATAAAGATTCAATTATGAGTATGAGAATTTCTCTAGCAGTTTTGGAGTAGCAAAGATTAACTCTCTCAATTTGAGTTAAACAACGCCAAAGCATATATGGAAAATATATACACTATGAATTGTGAATGCTTCAGGGATATTGCGTGTGATGGGTTGAAAAGAAACTTGGACTGAACTGGTGAACTTGTCTGAAACTCTCTCTCCAGTTCCAGAGAAATTATTTGATAGCTCAGTTTTGAACTTCACAGTAGCATTTAATTTCTACAGTCAGCATACAATATATTTACTAATCCTCAATTTCTAATATCATAAAGAACTGTTTCAGCTTAGTTTTAAGTTTAGGTAAGTTATTTTTTTGTTGTGGGGAGGATCTGTTTAGTGCATTTAAGAGCTCTTTATTATGCATCATTCCTGGCCTTTTTCAATTAAATACCACTGGCACCTCACTTTTCTATGAATAAAAACATCTTAAAACATTACCAAAATGTGTGTTTTTTTGAGAATTACTGTCAAAATATTGATCAATAACTTCTCAAGTTTATGATTTCTGAATTAAAGCTGTACAGTTAGAAATATATCAATATAATCTAAACATTTTTACAAATTTTGCTCATGAGAAAATGTACATTATGAGTCTAAATTCCTATTTGAATTCTATTGAATTAGCTCAGAATAAAGATGAAGTGAAGACAAATGTTCTGCATTCCATTTCCAGGTTCTTTGCTTTATAAAATGCTTTGTAGCTAATATTTTATGAAATTCATAGGACATTAAAAATATTAGTATTCTCATCACTAGTGAATAGTTTTGTGGAAACTCCAAAATGAGAGAAAAATACAGATTTTAGATAATTTTACAATAAACTAGTGTTCTAATACCAGTGTATTATTTTTCTGATAATATAATTATGCTGATGATAATTATCATAACAAAAGATAACAATGGTTTCCTGGGATAATATGATAATTTTTTGTGCTACATCACAATTCAAGACTAATATGAATGAACAGCTAAGAAGCACGTTAAATTGAAGCAAAGTGCCATCCTGAATCTTATCATTGAGTTCTAATAACCAACTTAAATAAAAGAAGGGGGGCTGCACCTTGTGGTACTTAAGGCTGACTCCTAGCTTTGTACTCAGGGATTTACTTTTATTTTTTTTTAATTTTTATTTTGACCATATTGGCTTATCTTTCACAATAGTATTTTAGGTGCATATTAACATTGAATCAGGGGAATACCCATCACCAAATTTGTCGTCTCTTCACCCTGTTCCCTTCCTGCAACCCACACACCCAACCATCACTAGAGCTAGATAGTTCGAGTTATGTGGATTTGTTTGAAGGAAAGAAAATAAACGGAATGGGGTAAAAAAAAATCAAATAAGCTGAAAATGGGTGGAATCCTTCCAGAGGCTTTCAGCCTCAGTTTGAGAGAAGACAGGAAAAAGGTAATTGAAACACCGCAACCATACAGAAAGAAATTACTTTTGTTGGACTCTGTTAACCATATGGGTTGCAGGAGATTAAATCCGGTCAGTCTTGTACATGACCAGTGCTTTACCCATTGTACTATTTTTTTCTAGTCTCAAGGTAAGAATTATTAAAGAACATACCAAAAATTAAAATTTTTAGTCTAAAATTCATTGAGTTTCTTTGATATTGGTCAAAATGTTTTTCGATTATCTTAAAATTATGTATTATACTATACAGTGTTTAAAGTTAAGTATACTTAAAATTTTAGTAGTTTTATAAAGCAGGGTTTATCAACCCAATGTGAATAATTTTTATGTTCTGTACTTATAATATCAGCTCTTGGAATATCAGCCTTAGAAAAGTAGACCTCAAACTTTTACCTTGTTGGAGTTTAGTATGTCTAGAAAATTAACATCTTAGACAGTAAATATCAAGAAACAGAACTACAAAGAAAACTAATATAAGTCAATAGCGTTAGTGCTGGCTATGGAAAACTTGGCTAGAAATATTTATTACTGTTCATGATTTGAGGGTGGACATGCTCCTGTAGGCTTGTGAATTAGTCTGTTTTTAACTCCAAGCTTTAAACACTTAGAGAATATATGCTTTAGTAGGTCTGAACTCATTCAAGCAAACTCATTAGAACTTGAGGGTGTTTTTTGTGGGAGAGTGAATGCTTAGAAATTCATCCCTATGAATGCATGGTTAATTTGAATTCACTACTGGAAAACAGCTTACTTCTGGTATGCTGAAAATATAGATTTCTGAGACTATCAGTCTGAGAATTTTTATTATGAATCTAGCTAACTTCCAATTCTCAGCCTGTTCCAATTATCCCTCATACACCAAATCATAACATGCATTCTGTATTTATTAGCTTTGTTGGGAAAGTTCTCTGTCCTGAATGACTCTACTGCTTTGTTCCAATTGTTGACTAGACTAGATCTTAGCAAATTCTTTCTGTCTTCAGAGTTTTACTAAAACTGTTAGTCCTTTTACCGGAGTCCATAATTTTACAGATGACAACAAGCACTCTTAGAGAAATGATGAGCTTTCCTTGAGAATACAAACTATCCTGTTTTTTCATAAAGTGACAATATTCCCTACCTCCTCCCCTCAGAGACTCAAATATGGGTGTTGGATGCTGCTTCTCTTTGCTTATATTGCTATTTCCAGGTTACTGGGCCACTGCTTCTCCCAGGCCTTTTCACGAATTTTTATACAGTGTTATGCCTAGATTTCTCTTAATTACCACTGAGTTGAAACAAAACATCTAAGCATTTTGCAAATGAACAACTAGAGGGAAGCAAGATATGACCTATAAAACAAGTAACAGAATTTAGAAACGCAATTTCTGAAACATTTTAGTTTTAAAGATATTTAAAAATATTTTAGTTAATTATGTTTGTATGTAGTTTCAAGCCTCAAGAGAATTGAATTTTTAATGTTCTTGATAATCTGCATTCTTATATCTGGGGCATGTCAAGCTCATTAAAAACAGAAATTCAGAGTTTTCTATACAGTTTGCATCTACTGAATTCTATTTACTAGATTTATGGAAAACAATATCTTGAAACTGTATGAACTTTGGATGCATTCCTTTTAGTTTCAGGCATTATATCTCTATATTACACTTCCAAGGAATAATAAAATACAGTTGTGATAAAAAATAGCTTAGTGTAGAGAATCATGTGACATTCCCTAATGACATCTTGATGGTTGACCTAAAATAGCTTTTCCTCTTATGTTAAATGGACTTGTCTCTTCTTAATAGGCAGTGTTTTGTTGAAAACCATTGCTTTTGATTTTAATAACTATCTTTAAGGTGAGTTCATGTGTATGTGAGCATATGTATGCTTGTGTGTTGATGAATGATGCATGCATATTCCTACATTAAAATAGTACTTTGCTTAATAACAAATTTTGTTTTAAGACCATGTCTAAAGATATTTAAAGCTTGCTACTGGCTCTGTGCTCAGGGATCACTCCTGACTCTCTGCTTAGGAATTAGTCCTGGCAGTGCTCCAAGACCATATTCAAGAGGTGGCTTACAGTATTTCTCTGGCTTCACAAATAAGTATTTATATACATATTATCATTACTTTGGATTGACAACCTTCTGTAACTACTGCACCCTCCTTTTAGACATCCTTTAAATAATGAATGTTCACCCTCTTTTTAGGTTTCTCTTAAATAATGAAATACCTCACACATATTCCCTGTGATATAAATAATTAATTTTAAAGGTCAAACCAAAGAGATGTATATGATATCATGATCTTACAATTATGTTGGATGTTGGGTACTTTCATTAACTTTAATTTCATGTTATAGTAATCAGGTGAACATATTTTGTTGCAAAGATCAGGATACAGCATACATAAAATTATTCTGCCTGATAGTTGTGTGAAAAATGGTCATGCAAAATCAGACATATCAATGTGATGAAAGCTTATAAAAGGCATGTGCCAATATATATTTCTTTATAAAAGAACTAAGCAGTTCAAGTATCTTCCAATAGGTTCTATGTAAATATGACATTGGTGGTAGTAAAAAATGCTTTTTGCTCATAAAAGGTCATGCATGTATAGAAATTCTAGCCTAATCATATACATGTACATCCATATACCGTGATATGTTGTACATTTGTCATGAATATTAGTGATTTGATCATTAAACAAAGTAAAACTAGTAACAATAGTTGACTTATTGCTTTCTTGTTCATACTTTACATAATGTCTTTTAAAGTAAACTTCAACCGGATGGCAGTCCGCTTATTATCTTTATTGAACAAAAGAAGAAACAAAAGCTCAGAAAGGTCGACTAATTGGCTGAAGGTTAAGCAATCGATAATCACAGGGCTGGTGTTTAAATTCAGCCCTCCCTTATTTCTTGACCTTAACCAGTAAGCAGACTGCCACATCTTTATGGCCAAGAAAGGTAGATAAGTAGCTCCTGAAGGCAGACAATTTGTTTCAGAAGGGAGCATTTCAAATATAGGCAAAAGTGCACATAAATGATGCAAGAGGCATTACGAACTGAGGCATAAACACAAAGTTTTTGCAGAGTGTCTAAAAGGCCCAAGGCAACTGTTGAGTAGAAAATCTTCATCTGTATTGCAAATAATATCTCTGTGTTTATCTATAAACATGAACATAACATAATATTACAGATGACTGACTACATGATTTTATGGGGAAAACAATGAAAGCACAGAAGTTCATGAGAGCAGGAAAAATTGTGAGTTAGAGTTCATAGAAAGCTTTATGAATTTTTCAGCACTCTAATGTAAATCCCAGAGGGTGAAATTGTTGAATTGAGACAGTTTCCTTCAAAAATCTTGAGAAAATCTTGACGTCTTAATTCATTTCTTGAGTTTGAATATTCTAGGCTAGTCTGGAGACATTGTAATAGCCTGGGCAAACATTTTTATTTATTTCACTATAGATACCAATATTTGTGCTACAAGCTGCTCGCGGAATTGGTTGCTATTTATTTATTTCCTACAGATCAAATTATGGCCTAGACATAACATGCTTGCTGGTGAAATGCTGCTTGTGTTCCTCAGCAAATGAAAAAAGCTTCCATTTTAAAAGCATCCTTTTGCTATATGACTGGTTTAATTCATGCTATAAATGTGATATGTAACAAGTTGATATTAATGTCTACATATGGATAGTGGAAGAGCAAATGAAGCAAATAGTAAATAAATCAAGAAATAATGTTAAAATACTGTGTCCAGTTCTTGTTCAACCACTTAACTTCCTGAGCTTCAATTTTATTTTCCCTGGTATTTATAACTCTTTTATTGAATTGACATTCAAATGAAAACTAATGTAATATAAATGGATCTCTGTAAAACCAAAGGATCACACAAACATTTTCTATTAATTTTAAAAGCATAAATATAATGTATATTTTAATTATAAATAACTATATGATATTTTAAACCACTACCTCACATATTTAATATTATTATAGTTCAAAAGTATTTGGAGATTTTATAAGGATTTTACTTTAATACAAGGACTTAATTTGCAAAAACAAAAGTCTTAAAATGTTAACATTCTATCACTATCATTGAATTATCTGTCATTAGACTCAGAGGAAAATAAAAACATCTCCCTGAGAAATTTATGTTTGAACCAATACTGTTTATCAGTATTATCATGAAAAAAATTAAACACATTTATCTAATGGTACCAATAAATATCAAAATAAAATATATTATTACTTGAGGTTATTTATATTGTATTCTAATAGTTTGTCTATTTTCAAAGGGTTTGGGCAGATAAACTTTTATTCTAAATTTATTAAGAGTTTTACTTCTTTCCTTTTTTAATTTTTGGGCCACACCCAGAGGTAATC
>PVKC010018129.1:0-19812 GCA_004027635.1 Crocidura indochinensis
GCGGTAACCTAGGACGGACCTCGGTTCGATCCCCCGATTCCCCATATGGTCCTCCATGCCTGCCAGGAGCGACTTCTGAGTGAATAGCCAGGAGTAACCCCTGAGCATCACCGGGTGTGGCCCCAAAACCAACCCCCCCCAAAAAAAAACACGATCTTTACCAACGACCACTCATTGAGAGTCTGAGACAAGAATTAGAAAATCGAAGTACAATTTTAGAGCATAAAGGAAACATATCTATTTGAACCTCAAATTCTCATTTTATCAAGTCAGGGAGGTTCACTATAATTGGTTAACAAGTAGCTAGTTAATGCATTGATAATAGGTAGCTAGTTATGCCTAAGCAACTAGTAACAGTGCATGGGTTAAAGTCTTGGCTTTCTGCCTGCATTCTTTTAGTTATACTGATAAACTGCTTCCAAATTAATAAATTTTCTATTTTCTTTTTCAGTGTTTTAAGAAATATTCTAAATTAATATTTACTATTTATAACAAGTTGTCTAAGTTATTTTTTGCATTCATTCTAGATATTGGAGAAAGATAACATGTTTGAATTTCCCAAGAGTGTCTGAATTTCATGAGTCTCACATTTCCAACAAAGGAGTCAGTCCTGGTAATTTCATTTTCATGGACTAAAAGCTCTGATTAGGCTTTTACAAATAATTAGTTTTGAGAATAGGGGCTAGAGATAATTCAGAGATGATAAGCATTCATTCAATTATTTAAATAGCTGTATTTTCAGGCTGCTTTTGTTTTTATGCAGCAGGTTAGGTACAAATCATACAGATGTTATTATAAAACAATTGACTTATCTTTAGGATAATTTTCCTTTTCTTTTCTATTACAAAAGCCTCAAGATGATCTTGCTGCTCTTAAATTACTTTAGTATCGCCCAAGGAATATTGAGTATTGTGGTATGCCACATGACTTCAAATTGTTTTAGACAAACATTACACAAGAACACAAGCACATAGAGAAGAACACACAACTTTTTTTATTTTGAAGTTGTGTATTCTTGTTCACATATTTTAGAAAAATATAAACAGTTCACAAATTCATAGTGGATGTATTAACTTAGGCTGTGGCTGATCTTGTTGGTAACTCTCTCTATGAACCATAAGCAGGATGCTTAGCCATAATGTGTAAAGTTTCTGCCATAACATTTCTAAAGCCTTAGGGTAGGTGTCTGATATGGGTCAACAACGTACTTTCTCCCTCCATGGGACTTGCCTCTTTGTTGTGTTTTAGATGATTCATTTAAATGTATCTTCTAAAAGGTTGTGTTTAGTATGTAATGGAGATATAATTCATAATTGTATTATTTAAATATGCATAGCTTTATTCTATTTAAGCAATTTCATTGTAGGTATCTGGTTAAAAATTGGTTAAGGGGTTCAGGGAGATGGCTCATGGATAGAGCATATGTTTTGCACTTGGGTCCACCCCTGACAGCACAGGGCCCCTAAGCACTACTATGAATGACTACCTTAAAACAAAGCAAACAATAAAGAAATGGGCTTGGGTTATTGGTGTTCATATTGTTTGTTTTAAAATGTTTTGTTTGTAAAAATATGAGGTTTTCTTTTTATTATATTATTTTTACCCTTTAATTATAGCAAATAATTATTTACCTTTTTCATTTTAATTTAAAGATATGCAACTGTGTTCATTTAGACATTGAGTATTAAAATTTTATCAGTTAAAATAAATTGTTAAACTGATTTGTTTAATGAGAGAGCTGAACTCTTCATTAACATCTGTAGCTTCAACCTATTTGTGTGCGTTATAGCTTACTTGCAAAAGAAAAATTACCTTCCATGCCCATAATACTATTTAGTAAATTAAAAGGGAAAAAAGGAAGGAAATGAAAAGAAAGTATATAGAACAATAAGTTACACAAGTAAATTTAGACTGGGGCAATATAAAGGTTTTAATAAACCAGAGAGAGAGCTAGCATCTGAGCTTTTCCAAGATAAAAATCCTGATAGTATTGATAGAAAAAAAAAAAGAAAAGAAAAGAAAAAGAAAGAGCAAAAGAGGAAAATCATAGCACACTCCTAGGTCTATCTCTAGAGAGATTGATTTAGTAGAACTGGAACTGATAAATATGCATTTAAACAAGCTTGTTTCATCATTAGGACTGGGAAGATAGCTCAATGGGCTGGGGCACATGCTTTGCATGCTGGAGCCTCAGCTTTGATCCCTGGCACTGCATGGGAGTGATGTGTATGTACTAAGACAGGTTAAAAAAAGACAAAAGCAAAAAAATTTTTTCATCATCTGAAACTTCAAATGTACAGAAAACATTTCTTTTAAAAAATCTTGAAAGCAGGGCCAGAGCAATGGCGCGGCAGTAGGGCATTTGCCTTGCATGCGGCTGACGCAGGACTGACCAAGGTTTGATTCCCTGGCGTCCCATATGGTCCCCCAAGCCAGGAGTGATTTCTGAGCACATAACCAGAAGTAACCCCTGAACATCACCAGGTGTGGCTCCCTGCCCGCCCCCCAAAAACAAACAAACAAAAAAAACTTGAAAGTCAAAAAACAAAACAAAACAAAACAAAATAAAACAAAACAAAACAAAATAAAATAAAATAAAATAAAGGGGCTAGAGAAAGGCACAGCTGAGGGCGTTTGCCTTGCACACGACCAGCCCAGAACAGATAGTGGTTCGATTCTCAGCATTCATATGGTACCCCAAACCTACCAGGTGTGATTTCTGAGCGCAGAATCAGGAGTAACCCCTGAGTGTCATGGGGTGTGACCCCCCCAAACAAACAAAATCTTTAAAGTCATAACTAGTTCAAACAGTATTAATGCTTTATAGTAGTTGCCTATTTATTCGAAGTATGTTATTTTGGTTTTTGGTTAGGGTGCCACACTTGGTGGTGTCAGGCTATGTATTCAGAGATCATAACTACTGAGGCTTGGAGGTGTATGGAGTGCATATGGAGTGCTAGAGATGGAACTAGGTTGGTCATTGCAAGGTAAGTGTCTTACTTATCTCCATTTTAAAGTATTTTAAATAAAATGTTAAATATCATAATATTGCAGATTGAACACTTATGTAAATTCTTAAAAACTGGCAGCTTAGTCAGGTGGTTCTCAAGTAGAGTACCAGGTTCAAGAACCATGACATATGGCACCTGATAACCCCCCCAAATAAATTGAATATCATTATATAACAAAATATAATTCCAACTAACAAAATTAACCTATGAAATTTCCTCTTCAAAAAAAAAATTTTCCGGGGCTGGAGCATGAAGGCAAGATAGCATGGAGGTAAGACATTTGCCTTGCATGCAGAAGGATAGTGGTTCCAATCCCAGCATCCCATATGGTTCCCTGAGCCTGCCAGGAGCAATTTCTGAGCCAGGAGGAACCCCTGAGAGTTGGCCAGGTGTGACCCCCCCAAAAATAATAATTTTCCTCTTCGCCTATAAATGTCTTCCTATTGATGGTTTGTTAGAATTTGCTTTGAACAAGTTCCAAGCATTGTCTTCAGATACTAATTTTGTTTTCTAAAGAATACCTCACTTACCTGGTAATGAGCAAATAATTCTAAATCAGAAAAGGGTTACAGAGCCAGACATTTGGCTCATGTGTGAAGCTCTGGGGTTCTAGCCACGGCATTGAAAAAAAAATTATTTTTTTGTGGTTTTTGGGTCACACCCGGCAGTGCTCAGGGGTTACTCCTGGCTCCATGCTCAGAAATTGCTCCTGGCAGGCACGGGGGACCATATGGGGCACCGGGATTCGAACCGACGACCTTTTGCATGAAAGGCAAACGCCTTACCTCCATGCTATCTCCCGGGCCCCTGAACAAATTTTTAAGGTTTGAAACCCAAAGAGAGCTCAATGGTAAAGCATCTGCCTTGCAGACATAAACCACTAGCACAGGCCTGTCACTTTCATATTCTATGTTCAGTCCTGATTCAGGTGAGGTATTGCTTGGGCTCCAGGGTGACAGAGCAAGTGTGCAGCCTCTGGAATAATTCAACCAGGGTTCTGAGACACCCAGTCATTGCAACAACAAAGAGAAGAAAACAATCATAGATATCATTCCTCTTTCAATCTATTTTACTACCCTAAAGGTTTATCAGACCTGGCTTTTATTAAAGATACTCCATGGAATGCCTCTCAAATGGACAGAGATGCTTAGATAAAAATGTGGAGTAAGCATGAAATTACTCCTAAGGTAACTGAAAATTTTCTGTGCCTTCTTTTTCCAAGTACTCAGGAAATAATGCAAATAGCATCACACATACACGTGAAGGGGAGAAATGCATACTAAAGATTCTTTTGTGTCACTGAAATTTTACTCAGTGTTTCTCAGATTTACAGATTATGAGTTTGGCTTTTTCTCCTTCACTACCGGTCACTTATTACCATCTGCTGGAACATAGGTTAGAAAATGCATTGATCTGTGCTACTAACAGTACTATTATCAAATGTTCTAAGGTGAAGTTTATTTCTTTTTCCTAGCAAAGCACCTTTTCATCACTTTTCTGTTTTTCCTCTTAGTTCCTGTGGTTGAGACTGATATTTTTATTACCATTCAAAGATTAAGTTAGATTAAGTACCTGGTGTGTGCTAAAAACAAGCTACTACTAGAGTGAAGACTTCATTGAAAGCCCTAATATTTGAAGACTGGTAAAATTAAAGCCTTTTGATCAAAATTTCTGTTTGCTTTCATTGGAGAAAACTGTCATATTTCTATTTTCCTTTACCATCCCTTGCTCTTCTCATCACAAATCTGAGGTACAGTCAAACATTAGTAGTCCTTTAAGATGCTGCTTTAAGGAGGGAAGGAAATAAAGAAAATGATGACATTTCCTTTGAAACTAGACATCTTAGAGACAAGTCTTTACCTTTTCTTTCATGGGGGAAGGAGGAGATGAAGACATGCCAATCAAGTACTTCTACTGAGAGATTTTAAGGAGACTTACAGGATGGAATCTTTGTGTTTGAGAGATTGCTCCATGATTGGTAAATTCTTCCATATGCCCCACTCCCTCTCAGTTCTGCTCTGGCCACCACTATGCAGTGCTGCCAGGTGGTGGTGGGTGGCAATGACATCAGTAAAGATTCCATTTAGCCCAGAGAAGCAGAACTATTACGCTAGAAAATATACCAGTTTAATTTGGAACAACTCAGTTTCTCACCCTGGGTAGTAAAAACGTCTCTGTGGATTTTCTTTGTACACTCTGGGCAAGTGCTCAGAGTGAACAATCTTTTCTCAGTTGGGAGAAAACCTACATCTTTTCAACAGGAATATCAATCCTCCCCATTTCTCCTAAAGTTGCCAGTTTGATTCTTCATTTCCAGGTAATACATATACAATCAGAGTATACAAATTATAGAAATCCTGTTCCATGAAATCATTGCTGGCTGTATAACACAGGTCTAATAATGAACTATTCAACTCTTATTATTCTATTTTCCTATTAGTTCACCCATACAGTAACTCCCACTATTCCTTTGGATCTTTTTTCTTTGTTTACTTCTTCTTTGTTTGCATAGCAAAATAAAATTGACTTGGAATGAAATGATTTTGGCTATAACCCTTCCTCACTTCCTATCTATGTCACCCTATCTCACCTTATGCAATTTTCCAACATCTCTGAGGCTTCACTCCTTCTATGAAATAGCAAGTTTAAAATGATCTAAAGGATTATAAGCATTTCATTATATATAAAGTATGAAATGTGTATCTTATATCTAATATGAAATGTGTATCTTATATCTAATATGTGAGCAGTTGATTGCTTTGCTCTATTTTGTTTTCATTACTTATCACCCAATGGCATTATTTGGAAAGAGAAACAAGAATAGGAAACTTCCTAAATTACATATGTTTTATTTTGTTTTCTTTGAAATCTAGCACCTGAGGTATGAAAGATTTATCCTAAACATATCTACTTCAATTTACTAGAATTGAAGAGGAATTTTACAGGAGAGAAAAGAATCCACCAGCTGGTCAGACAAAGGAAATTAATCAATGCTAAGCCTATTCCCTATTCCACTATCAGTACAAAATGTTCAATTTTTTCTTTTTTTTAGAGAACCAGTGTAGTTTTTATTGAATTAAATTTGCTTTGAAAGATACTAGAGGAGAGAAAGAACACAGAATTCTCCAGAGTAGAACTAGGCAAAGAATTGGACAAACAAGCAGGATACTTGGTAAAGGGAAAACAAGGGGTTAATGAATAAATCTGTTTTTAAAAATTTTTTAAACCTATTTCAATTATTTGGTAATGTGGAATAAGTTTTTGTTATAAGCATGGATAATCTGTGCTGGTTTTGAGTTCATACTGATTCTACTGAGTGGTCATTATAAAACTCATTGTAATAAATATTGAAAAGAAAAAAAAGAATGTGAAGAAACTAGAACTCTATTATATTTCTGATGAAGTATAAAATATTTTTTTGCTAAAACATAATTTGGAGGGTGTTTTTTAATTAAACACTTGATTTTGGTGTTTGTACTGTTGTGACATGAAAAACCCAAGATTGCACTTGGAGCATGTAGAGCATTGTTGGGAATCAAGTTCATGACCTTATGGTGGCAAATAGGTACTTTATTGTGGAGCTATCCCTTGGTTCTGATTTCTCAGTCTATAAAGGAGTAACACTTCTCATTTCACTCAAAAAATTTGCTCTAAGGAATCTGCCCAAGAAAAATGAAGATATATCAACACAAAGACATATATATGAATGTTTATAACAGTGTTATTTGTAATTACAAATATTGGAGAGTATTCAAATGTCTGTTAATCAATGCACAGACAATGGAACACTATTCAGTAATGAAAATGGGAGAGGTGCTCACATTATCACTAACTACAATATGAATAAAATGTGAAAACATTGTGCTAAGTGGAACAAGCCAGATGTAAAATACATGTTGTGTGATTCTATTTAAATACTTAGAAAAGACAAATCTAAAATGATAGAGAGCATGGTGGTGGTGGCCCAGGACTGAGGGTAAGAATGAGCACTAGGGCCAGGAGAGATAGCTCAGCTGCATTTGACTTGCAAGCAGCGAATCCAGGACCTAAGGTGGTTGGTTTGAATCCCGGTGTCCCATATGGTCCCCCATGCCTGCCAGGAGCTATTTCTGAGCAGATAGCCAGGAGTAACCCCTGAGCACAGCCGGGTATGACCCAAAAACCAAAAACCAAAAAAAAAAAAAAAAAAAAAAAAAAAAAAAAAAAAAAAAAAAAAAAAAAAAAAAAAAAAAAAAAAAGAATGAGCACTAACTAAAAAACAGGTATAAGAGATGTTATGGAGAATGTTTTCAAATGGTGGTGTTGACAACACAATTCTACACATTCATTTACCTAAGAAGCCAACATCATTAATTCACAAGCAGTGCAAGAAATGAACCCAAGGCTTTACGCATCAGTTATGCACTCTCTGAGCTATGTAGCCAATCCATTTTATAGAAATAACATGACTTTGGATTAGAATTATGAAGTCTTGTGAAATTATACTTGTCAAAGAACTTTGGTCAATCTCCCTTTAATTTTGTTTCGGTATTTCAGAGTAAAATTATCAAGAGGAAGCACTGTTATATTGAGTAAGTGATGCATTCCTAATAGGGTGATTGTAATTCTATAGGCACATGAAAATAACCAGAAATTGTATGAGTCAACTAAAATTAGATAATTTGGCATATAGCACTCATTTAAATTAGAAACTCATTATAATCTACTTAAAAATTAAAAAGTAAATGCCTTCCCAAATCTATCTGTCATTATTTCCCTGAGTGATTCCTAAGCTCAGAGTCAGGAGTAGCCCTCAAGTATCACATTATATGGCCCAAATATAAAAATAAAAGAATGCATAAGCCAAATCAAACACCCTCTACCACGTTAATCATTTGAATTTTTAATAGTATATATTTATATTTTATCTATAAAGAACTTATAGACATAATTGTCTTCTAGATAATATCTAATATTAATTCTGGTGATGTTTCAGATACCTTATTCAATCTTCACAATAATCTTAAGGGTAACAACAAACAATAAATGCCCACATTAGGCAGATGAGAAGAAGCATCTCAGAGAGGATCTGGTACATGGCACAACCAGGATTCAAGCACAGGTCTTTGATGGCAAGTAAGGGTCCCTATTTACATGCGTAATATCTAAATAAAACTCAAGATAATAATTACCTTGCCAAAACCATCACCCTTGCTCATGTCAATGTGGTAAATCCAAGGGGAAAAGGAACTATTCAAGAAAGGATAACAAACTGCTGTATATAAGAACACCTGTGGACTTGCACCCAGTGTTTTATAAATTAGTTATCAGATTAGAACTCTGGAACTGGATTCTTCCTTTAGAGGGTATTTACTTGAATTTTAACTGTAAGTTCTCCAGACAGCCAGAATACTTAAGATTTCATTTGCTAGAAATCACAGGAATTACGTAAAAATTAAAGGAACATAGCTGAGAGCTAATTAAGTAGCAACTTTCTTTGGTTAGCATTTCACATGAAGATTTTGGCTACTGTTCTAGTAAGGAAAAACAGAAGAAATTATATACTATGAATATTGTCACTTGGTGGACATAAGTATATATTCTAAGTACTAAAATCAATCATCTGACTTTAAGCAAACAGCCCTTATATAAGTAAGTATACATGGTTTTATTTATCAAATTACTTTAACAACCATATCTTTGATCATTTTTTTCAAATTTGTGTACTTTCTTAATATGACATCAAGCAAGAAGAGCAGAGAAGATGGTAAATCCTGATGACTGAATAGATGAGTTGCATAGGAATAAAAGTAGTATAAATTTATAAACTTAATTCTATGAAGAAATGGCTATTGCTTTAAACATGAGGTAGTCTAGCCTCTGATAATGTTAAAGACAAAGCAACATGGGAAGACCTGCCTACTATACTGCAAGTATGGCCCCCAAACCTAAAAAGAAACCAACCAATCAAACAAAAAACAAACAAAAAACAAGCATACTCCAAACATGCAAATTTCCCTGCTAGAACTCTCAGATCAACACTTCAAATAATATTAGTAGATATTATCTTCCCTCAATAAAAGAAGTATTAAAACCCTTTATTTGACAAGTGAATAAAATATAATTACTTTTTAGGTCTTATTAAATAACTAACACAATACTTCCTTTTACTGGGGACCAACTCTATAGAGGTTTCTGATTTTGGCATTTCACATTTCAAATTTGCTTTGCTCAGCCAGTTAGTTATCTTTATTTATATTTACTGGAAGAATAACAAAAACAAAACATTAGAGCTAAGAAAGAAAGAAAATTTTGTCTGGCTAAAATTTATTTCCCCTACAAGAGCAGGAAACATTGCCACAGATTTATTTAGGAGAACTACAGTTCTGCTGGCACCTTCTGTAGAAAAGATTAAGGTGGAGACAGGAATTTATGGACCCATACCTCCCAAGGTAGAAACAGTCTTATTAGTAAGGGTGTTCAAACCCTCATTGGGATTTCTGATGATGAATATATAGTAGAACTATTAGTAATGATGAGTGCTAGTCAATCATATCAAATTATAGTAGGTGACATATTGCTCAGCTATTACTCCTATCATGTGTTAAGTTCAAAGACTTCCCATCAAAAAGGAATGGAAAGAATGGATAACAATGATAAAAAGCAGTTGTATTGATATACAAAAGTACCGGGGCCCGGGAGATAGCATGGAGGTAACGCGTTTGCCTTTCATGCAAAAGGTCATCAGTTCAAATCCCGGTGCCCCATATGGTCCCCCGTGCCTGCCAGGAGCAATTTCTGAGCATGGAGCCAGGAGGAACCCCTGAGCACTGCCAGGTGTGACCCAAAAACCAAAAAAAAAAAAAAAAATGAAAAAAAAATTAAAAGTACCTTCCTGAGCTTAATTTAAAACTACATGGAAGAACATTTAAGAGCATACTGGATACAGGACTTGGTGTCTCTATTATATCCAAATGACATTAGCCTTGGTTGTGGCCTACCCAGCATTTTCCTGTAATTCTTTCAGGCTTGAGAACTATGAGGGAAATATAGCAAAGTCAGCAGATGTTTATATGTTAAGGTTTAGGACAGCAAAAAGATACTGTACTAATCATATTATCCTAATAGATATTAACCTATGGGGAAGGGATTTATTACAACAATGGGGAACCTATATAGCTATTCCTGATTTTCCACAGCAAGGAAGTCCTAGAATTGATCACATAGGGTTAGAGTATCTGAATATATGATCAGGGCCATTGTTACTTTGCATCTGTCTACAGCCCATATCTTTGGTAAGATAATTCACCCAGATGGAAAAATAACCCCTGAATAAAGAAAAATTGGATGCATTAAAACAACTTATGAGGGTGGGAGAGATAACACGGAGGTAGGGTGATTGTCTTGCATGCAAAAGGACGGTGGTTCGAATTCCAGCATCCCATATTGTCCCTTGAGCCTGCCAGCAGCGATTTCTCAGATTTCCCTGAGCACTGTCGGGTGTGACCCAAAAACCCAAAAAACAAACAAATTTATGAAAGAACAGCTAGAAGCAGGATATATTAAACCCATAGTCTGTGGAACTCTCCTGTTTATGTCATAAAGAAAGTCAGGAAAATAAAGAATGGTGACAGAGTTGAGAAAAGTAAATAGAGTTACTCAACCTATGGGACCTTTACAACCTAACCTGCTTTCCTAGCAGTAATTCCTAGAGAATGGAAAATTATAATGCTTGATTTAAAGATTGTTTCTTTACTATTACATTACTGGAGACTAATAAGGAGAAATTTACTTTTACAATTCCCTCTTTAAATCATTCAAGGACTATAGTAAGATACCAATGGGAAGTTTTACCTCAGGTTATGTTAAATAGTCCCACTGTGTCTGCATTTCCTTGACCAAGCCTTAACTACAGCCCATAAGGAACCAGTATCCTCATGCCTATATTAGCCGTTGCATGAGTGATATTCTAATAGTTAACTAAAAGGATGAACAACTTCAGGCTGTTATTCTGATGTTAATAGAACAGTTGACACAAGCAGGGCTTTGCATATCTCTGGATAAAATTCAAAAGGAATATCCCATTCAGTATCTTGGTCTTTTAATTAAATAGAATGTAATTGTACCACAAAAGGTGCAATTAAAAATGGATAATTTAAACACTTTAAATGACTTTAAAAATTGTTAGGGGACATAAACTGGACCTGGTCTACATTGGGAATTTTCATTTACAGATTAAGCAATTTATTTAACATCTTAACAGGAAATCCCAGGTTGAATAGTCCTTGTCAACTGACCTCTGCTGCGAAATTAAAATTAGAATGGGCACAAAACAGAATTCATGAGGCCCAATTAGAATGTGTGTCTTTAAGTGAAGAAATAAGTCTACTAGTTTTTTGCATCTAAACATTCTTCCAAAGTAATTTTGAATGAACAGGAAAGCATAATGGAAAGGATATTTTTGCCTCATGTGCAACAAAAGAGAATGGCTTGATTAGCTTTAGAAAGGTATTTTTATCTGTTACCAAAATCTGCCCTTGCTCCCATGTTTATTGACAATGAATAATAAATACATATGTGAAGGACAGTTGTCTGCACTTGTCAGTCCATGAGGCTGGGAGCCCTTTGACTCCAGGCTTGTCTCTTTTATGTATATCTTGTTTTTATTTATTTATTTATTTATTTATTTATTTATGTTTTCTTTTATCTATCTTGTCCTTGCAGAGCCCCTGTACTAGGACCATTTACTGGGGTCTGAATTCTGGCACTTTCCATGATGCTATCTTGCTTCCTTTCAAACCTCGGAGTACCACCAAGGATTAAACTTTTTTTTTTTGCCAATTGAACTAAATTTTTTAGTTGCCTGCTTAATAACTAGCATGAATGTAGGCTCTGACAACTAGCACCCCCTAAACCACCCCAACACACAATTAAATATGGGCCTTGTTCTCTGGGATCTGTAATTAAGTCAAGAGAAAAGAGTATAGAATTCAATCTTGAGAAGTATGATTCAGACTGAGAATACTAAAGTAAGTTTAGAAGGCACCATTCTAATGTGCAAATAGGGGTGTGTCCCTCTCAAACTATGATCTCAAAGGACCTGAGAAAGAACAGGTTTTGAACAAACATTTTCTAAGGACTGGAACTAGGAATGAGCAGGCACATTTGAGAACAGTGGAGACATGCACCTGATCTGTGTGGAGTTTGTACTAGGGAGCAAAAAAGATTTTCATTAAAAAATAAATTCTGCAAGCATAGACCAGACTTACCAGGAACCTCTTACTAGCAATCCAATTGTAGAACGCCCAGCCACTCTCCAGAACTATAGGAAATAATTTTCTTTGTTTAAACAACATCAACCAATAAGAAAAAAAATGGAATGCTATTGTTTTCTCCTTTGTCATCTCATAGGGATATTAAGTAAATTCTGCACTAGTAAGTATCTAGGGAATACTTATTCGTGTAGTGCTTCCTGTCAGCTTCCTTTCATGGTGCATAATGTTTTATTTTGTTTTATTTTTAAGGGGGAGTGGGAAGTCAGTAGAATCTCAGGAGGCTGTGGGTCAAGTCCAGGTTCTGTTTCCAGTTTCAGATGCTAATCTCTCTAAACATGCAACAGTAGAAATTATTGAATCAGTTTCTATTAAGTTGGTAATATATAATATATACATATATATTACTCAAAACACAGTGTTTTAAGTATTTAAATTTCTGGAAGATAGCAAATGTTCAAAGTACTGATTTTGGTAACATGTCTTCAAGCTATCATTTCACATTATCATACCTATTGTCTTTCACTACTCACACTATATTCATGTCTCTCCCACAGTCCAAAAGGTAAGCAAGGGCAGTAAGTGTCCTTCTCAAATGATGACTGATTTGTTATTTATTTACTACAGGAAGAATGAGTATTAACAGCTTTATATTTTTCAAGCAGATTTTTTTGGAGACTATAAAACTGAAATCATATATCCATTTTCTTGCTACCTGGACACCTTGGAAGTTCATCAATGAGCTTAATTATGGGTTTTAAAATTTTGTTCCAGGTAAGAGTGAGCAATACTTTTGGTGAATTTTAAGAAGGCAAGTGGATCTTCGAGAAAAATTTCCCCAAGCTGCCTCATCCCTAATTTGGATCTGAGGAATTTACTTTACTGACTTGCTGAGCATCAAACATTTGTGCTGATGCTAAGCTATCTCAGCACTGCCATTTCCAGGGGCAAGAGAAAACATCACTCAGTGCTCCAGGGCAGTACTGAGCAGCTCCCAAGGGCACTGGCAACCCCTCCTCAGCAGAATTTAGTAGAGGCTGGTCTTTTAAAATAACAGCTTGAGACAGGCATGTGAATTCCACCACTGGACAACAAATCCAGATGTGCAAGTTGTCCAGATTCACCTTACCTTGTGTAAGGAATGAAAAAGTTTGAGGAGATGGGCCCGGGAGATAGCATGGAGGTAAGGCGTTTGCCTTTCATGCAAAAGGTCATCGGTTCGAATCCCGGTGCCCCATATGGTCCCCCGTGCCTGCCAGGAGCAATTTCTGAGCATGGAGTCAGGAGTAACCCCTGAGCACTGCCGGGTGTGACCCAAAAACCAAAAAAGAAAAAGAAAAAGTCTGAGGAGAAAGGTATGAAAACAAAGAGCCTAGATTTCCCCTTTGACTGATCAGGCATGGTTCCCCAGACCCTTGAAACTTTCTTTTAATCCCAATCAGTGAATAGACTTGTCCAGTGTTTCCAAAGAGGAGTTGCTCCCAACGTCATCTGCAGAGTTGGGAAACTCCAGGGTTAGTTTCACAAGGAATTCTCTGCATGTTTCTAGAGCTACTAAACCATAGTACTTGCCTGATAAGTGGCCTACAGCACCTTCTTGCTTCATTTTTTTCATTTGTTCACTTATTTAATAAATGCTTGTCTAGTGTGGCTACAACAGCTTCTTGGATGATACTGCTGTAGTTCAGTGTCATTTCAGTGAAATATGAAAGGAAAGACAATTACCTTGTGGTAGTACTGTCCTCTGTGTAGTGCCTGTAGGTTCAACTCCCCATGTCTGAAAGGGGACTTTCTTTAGGTGCTGGGGACTTCCCTCATCCTAATGTACTCTAATGGTGCCTAAAACATTGTAGTCTAGCAGTGAGTATAAATGGTTTTGCAATGGAGGGCTTTTGTGCATAACTCTTGTTTCCATCAATGCACCCAAGGTGAACATGATTTCTCTACATGTCATATCACTTAAAGCCATGGTTTCTAAGAACCTCTCAATGATGTTATTCTTCAGCTAACACTACACCTTATACTCAAGTTGCTCATACTCCAGTAGGAAGACCCTGATCTGATCAAATTCAAGGGCACAGTGAAGGCTAATAAGGTGTAATTAAGAACTAAAAGCTAGTGGCTAAAGGAGGAGCACAGTAATGGTCAGATTTGGTCAAGAAATAGGTCTCTGAGAAAGCTCATATGGATTGAGTGGATCAGTTACTTAAAAGTAAATTAAATAGTTAATTTGACTGAGAGTCACAGCACATCTTGAGGTATGAAAACCCTTTGCAAAATATGACAAGTGACAGGCCTGGGAAAAGACTAAGAAATTTGCAGAATTTCAGCTACCAGCACTATCAGCCAGGAGTCTGGTTCACAAAATCTAATGATTTGCATGTTTAGACCTGTGGAATTCAAGAGTCATTTTGAAGATCATTTTCTAGATTGGCAGTCAAGAGATGTCCCAGCAGACTGGTTCCAAATGCTTTCCTCCTCAGAGACAAGAACAGAGCCCAAATGAGAGACAATATGCCTAGCATGTGTGTGGCAAGGTCTGAATGCCACTATTGGCATTTCATTCCCCTACCTCCTCCCAGAACCAGTGAATCTGTCCCCTGTCCCGATACAAAAATCAAACCAAAACAAAACACATAACTCCTTGAGGTAGATTGATTTCACTTTAATTTTTTTATTTCTCTCTTTTTTTTCCTGTGTGGGTCACAGCCAGCAGTATATATAAGGGCTATGCCTGACTCTGTGCTCAGATTTCATTACTGGTGGTACTCTGAGGACTAGGTGTGGTGCCAGGGATTGAATGAGTTGGCCCCAGTCAAGGAAAATGCCTTCATTACTGTAGTCTGTCTCCAGCTTCTCATTTTACTTTCAAAATGCTATTAAAAATCCATCAAGATCATTTTTGTGTTTCTTTACTTTTACAATCATCTATGCCTGCCTCACATTTTATTCACCTTAGGTGTTAGGGTCACATACATGTAAAGAAAAGCTGATTTAAATTTTTTTTATCACCTATGATTTTTGGTTTGTATTTGGGGGAGCTTTTGGGGAGGGATTTTGGGTCAGACACAGTAGCACTCAGGGGATACTCCTGGCTCTGTGCTCAGAAATTACTCCTGGCATGCTCAGGGGATCAGATGGGATTCCCCAGTTGGCTGCATGCCAGACAAATGCCCTACCTGCTGTATTATCACTATGGCCTCTTTATCACTTGCTTTCATTTAATTTTGGGGGAACATGTATTTATTTTCACTATAATTCAGCACACAAACACAAGAATCTTCTGACAAATGATAGTTACAAAATGAGTCGGTGTGGGGACAGAATTAGAGTAAAGGTTCCCTGAAGCTTGAGCTGAATGAATGTTCAGAGCACTGGGCATAACTACATGGAATAGAAAAGATAGTGTATGAGTTCAAGATTGGGGAGCATTAGAAGCTGGGTCAGTGTGGAAGTATGGATAAATCCTCACGTCTTAATTGAAGGGGAAAAAAATGAAGCAGGTCTAGAACAGGGCCACTAGAGGAAAGAATCCAAACCAGACTGTAGAGAGATGAAACATGGATTCAGGGATCTTTCCACTGTGTGTATGTGTGTGTGAGAGAAAGAGAGAAAGAGAGAGAGACAGAGAGAGAGAGAGAGAGAAAGAGAGAGGAGATCCACTACGACTGCAATCTTTATCGAGAAGATAGAATAGTGTAGAATAGATCGTGTTAGACAGTCTATGCAGAGGTTCTTTCCACCAGGTGGGTTTTTACATGTAAAGAGGAAGTCATCTTTGTTTATGGTGAAAACCGGTTAACCCAACAGGTCAGGAATTAAATTAAAGTGAATTTCGAGGACAGCAAAGAACTCCACCAGTAGTTATGATAAATGGGCTTGATTTTCAGAAACAGAAAACTATTTTCCCTTGCATTCCTTCATATTCAAGGACTAGAAATTAGGCCTTAGCACTACTCTTTTCTTTCCCATCTGCTTCTCAGCTCCAGTTGCAGGGTTGATTTTCTTCATGAAAATGCTCTTGATGACCTGTTTTTAAATCTTAATTTCATTTTAAATCATAATTTTATTGGAATTTAGAATAATATAATTCTGAAGGGTATAACTAATCAAATTATAGATGTTGGTATTTGTTGATCTCTGCTGTGATGTCCAAAAGGTCTTGACAAGCAAGAACCCTGAGCAGATGCATTTAAACTATAGCTTAGTTTGAACAGGGGACAAGGCAACAAGGAAGTGAATTACTCTTAGATTAAGAATATTCTTGTGTGTGCAAAAGTAATGCATTTACAAATTGATGAATAAAGAAAATTGCAGTCTTTGAGATTTATAAATTTTTCTAAAAGATCTTTAGGGGAATGATTAGTATGTTTACACAGAAAAGATTCCTGGCTGAGAAATGCTTTTTATTCTATACTTACAACATCCCTCAAATTTCAGCCAGTCTTGGAACTTGCTGGACCTGGAAAAGAGGGGACCCAAAGCTACACTTTATTCTCTTCCTGGTTTCCCCAGGTAAAGTCACCACTGGTGGAGGCAATAGAAGAATAACTTGACTCTATACCACTGGTTCATAGTCAAGTACTAGGTTATTCTCATTATTCTTGTTTAAATTATATTAATTCTTTTATTCTGAACAAAAAACTTCTGATTTACAAGATAACTTCATAACCACCCAACTTATGTATATGTTTGCGACCACATTAGTTGACTCACCTCAGAGAAACCAGGAGGGAAGTCCTCGGTTCCAACATTTGTGTCATCGCAGATATTCTGCCCCAGCTGAGCCTGGAAGAATCTGTTTCCCAATCTTATAGTGGGAGTAATTCTATTGACCTACTTATCAGAGTTACAAGGAAGATTCCTGTTGCATGTCTTTCTTTCTTCTTGAAAATCATTGTTTGGGTCTTATGTAAACAAAGACCTCATGGTGTGTAGGCTTTATTTCAATTTGTGATCCAAGAATCTGTAAGTAATTCCATCTAATCCAATGGATTTAATCCTCTCTAGTATTCTTTCATGAAGCTCCACCTAAGTTCTTGAACAACCAAGCAGGGTGGGGTGACAGAACACTCAGGCCTGGTGGAAAAGATCATTTGAATGCTTGTCCATAGGGTAAAATATCGCTCTCATGGCTGGTAGCACTAGAAAAGCACAAGAGAGTTCACTGTGGGACAGTCCATCACCATTAAGGAAAGAAGGACCAGAAAGTGAAGTACTCCAGCCCTTAGGAAGCAGGTTTACATGGTTGCTTTCAAAAAGACAAGACCATTCTGTGGTGGGCAGACCACCAGATCCAACACACCATTTCAGAGCTTTTGACTCTTATTATCAAATGCAAATAATCTGGCTTATTTTCTCTATCAATTTCACATGCAATGTGGAGGCAACATCAAAAAGTTACAGCTTCAGAGGCAGTTTCCTCTGAGTGCTGATTTGGGTACATAAACAGTGGTGTGGTTAAAGGCCACACTGTATTTAATTATACTGCAGCCCTGGAATGTGGTGATGCGAAAGCCCCATTGCAGCAAACAAAGTTGATCCTATCAGCAAACTGCCAAGTCAGCTGGCCCAGATGCTGTTGCTTTACTGAGTTTACTATTTTGCTTCTTGGGAACTGTCTCTGGGAAAGTGGAACATGAGGACAAGTGTGGAGATACTGCACAGCTTTCTGAGACTAGTGCTGGGCTGCAACATGCCTGCAATGAGGTTTGAAGCCTTGGCACCTGGCCACTGTGGTCATTTCTATTGAGTAGAAGCCCTGGGAAAACTAGCTGACATCCTTTGGAGTGTCATGTCCCAGGTCTGTGTCTTCCAAATCTTGCTGGGGCTGAAGATCTCAGCAAACCAGAGAAATCCAGCCAGTGAAAGACAGGTGGAAAATACAGATTTCCTGGGAAAAGTGAAAACATAGGAGTAAGGAATGGAGTCTAGAAAGAAACTGTGCTAGTAAGCCCAAGTTAATGTCTGACTCACAGTCTAACTTAGTGGAAGAATTTTATATCTCTAGACCATTTCCACTTTGGAATCTTACCTTTCTCATGGGGGAAAAGAAAGGAAAACCCACCTAGTATCATCCTCTCTGTCCAACATCCTGGTTCTCTGTCTCCACTCTTGTGAAAATTTTCTTGTGTCTGGGGCAATCATTTCCTTTTATCTTTACAGAACATCCTTCTTAAGCCACTGTTGGCAGCCAAATTCATGCTAATTTGCTTCCCCTGATGGATTTATTTCATCCAGTTGTAAATCTTAGAGTAGAAGTTCCCAAGCCAATTTAAAAGTAGGATTCACAGAACAAGCTGAGTGGAAATCTGACTTGGCTGACCTCTTCAGAGCAGGTCAATCCAATTCCTAAGGGGTTGAACACATGAACAACATGAATGGCAGGCCTGGAATGTGTCACATAGACTCCTGAGTTTGGTCATTTCATGCTTTAAGCTCACAAAGGAGAATTAAGTTACCTCAACTGTATAAAGGAATTGGACTATATTGACTTCAGAGGAAATACATGTTTGTCTTCTGGAAAACTAATATAATTGTAATAGCTAAAGATCTTTTTTTATAATTTTAAAGTTTATTTTTCTATAACTTTGGACTGTATTTCTTTACTTCTGAACTAAGTGGTGGTTAGAAGACTTGAGGGTTCCTTCAGGCAATTTTTGGCCAATTAGTTGGAAGGTTCAATGTGACACTAGAGAATGTGGTGCAGCTCAGACCCTATGGTACTGAATATGCCTGAGTCACTTGGGTGGTGTTTGAGTACTTCTGGAACTGCATCCAGGGTAGTTGGTGTCAGAGATCAAAATGGGGTTAACTGCAAGTAATGATTGTGTCTTCCATAGACTCTGTAGACTTTCTGATTAGTTCCCCCCTTTTCCCTTCTCTTTTCTTCTCTCTTCATTTTTATTTTTTTATTATTTTTTTATATTTTATTTTAACACCTTGATTACATACATAATTGTGTTTGGGTTTCAGTCCTGTAAAGAGCACCACCCATCATCAGTGCAACGTTCCCATCGCCATTGTCCCAATCTCCCTCCTCCCACCCACCCCCCGCCTGTACTCTGGACAGGCTCTCCATTTCCCTCATATATTCTCATTATTAGGACAGTTCAAAATGTAGTTATTTCTCTAACTAAACTCATCACTCTTTGTGGTGAGCTTCATAAGGTGAGCTGAAACTTCCAGCTCTTTTTTCTTTTGTGTCTGAAAATTATTATTATTGCAAGAATGTCTTTCATTTTTCTTAAAACCCATAGATGAGTGATACCATTCTGCGTTTCTCTCTCTCTCTCTCTGACTTATTTCACTCAGCATGATAGATTCCATGTACATCCATGTGTAGGAAAATTTCATGACTTCATCTCTTCTGACAGCTGCATAATATTCCGTTGTGTATATGTAGCACAGTTTCTTTAGCCTTTCGTCTGTTGAAGGGCATCTAGATCTTGTTTCCAGAGTCTTGCTATGGTAAATAGTGCTGCAATGAATATAGGTGTAAGGAAGGGGTTTTTGTATTGTATTTTTGTGTTCCTAGGGTATATTCCTAG